>CAUYQU010061379.1:0-23777 GCA_963574635.1 Cheracebus regulus | reverse complement strand
ATCCACTGTATCCTTGATAGGCATTTGGGTTGGTTCCAGGTCTTTGCTATTATGAATAGTGCTGCAATGAACATACGTGTGCATGTGTCTTTATAACAGAAAGATTTATAATCCTTTGGGTATATACCCAGTAATGGGATTGTTGGGTCAAATGGCATTTCTAGATCCTTGAGAAATTGCCACACTGTCTTCCACATGGTTGCACTAATTTACGCTCCCACCAACAGTGTAAAAGTGTTCCTATTTCTCCACATCCTCTCCAGCATCTGTTGTCTCCAGATTTTTTAACAACCGCCATTCTAACTGGCATGAGGTGGTGTCTCAATGTGGTTTTATTTGCATTTCTCTAATGACCAGTGATGATGAGCATTTCTTCATGTTTGTTGGCTGCATAAATGTCTTCTTTTGAAAAGTGTCTGTTCATATCCTTCACCCACTTTTTGATGGGGTTGTTTGCTTTTCTTCTTGTAAATTTGCTGTAGTTCTTTGTAGATTCTGGATATTAGCCCTTTGTCAGATGAGTGGATTGCAAAAAATTTTTCCCATTCTGTTGGTTGCCTGCTGGTTTACTCTAATGATTGTTTATTTTGCTGTGCAGAAAATTTTAAGTTTAATTAGATCCCATTGGTCTATTTTGGCTTTTGTTGCCATTGCATTTGGTGTTTTAGTCATGAAGTCCTTGCCTATGCCTATGTCCTGAATGGTATTGCCTATGTTTTCTTATAGAGTTTTTATGGTGTTAAATCTTATGCTTAAATCTTTCATCATCTGGAGTTAATTGTTGTATAAGGTGTAAGGAATGGGTCTAGTTTCAGCTTTCTGCACATAGCTAGTCTTCTCAACACCATTCATTAAACAAGGAATCCTTTCACCATTGCTTGTTTTTGTCAGGTTTGTCAAAGATCAGATGGTTGTAGGTGTGTGGCATTACTTCCGAGGCCTCTGTTCCGTTCCTTTGGTCTCTATCTCTGTTTTGGTACCAGCACCAGGCTGTTTTGATTACTGTAGGCTTATAGTATATCATTTGAAGTGAGGTAGCATGATGCCTCCAAGCTTTGTTATTTTTGCTTAGGATTGTCTTGGCTATGCGGGCTCTTTTTTGGTTCCATATGAAGTTTAAGGTGGTTTTTTCCAGTTCTGTGAAGAAGGTCAATGGTGGCTTGATGGGGTTAGCATTGAATCTATAAATTACTTTAGGAAGCATGGCCATTTTCATGATATTGATTTTTCCTAACCATGAGCATGGAATGTTTTTCCATCTGTTTGTGTCCTCTCTTATTTCCTTGAGCAGTGGTTTGTAGTTCTCCTTGAGAAGGTCCTTCACATCCTTTGTTAGTTGTATGCCTAGGTATTTTATTCTCTTTATAGCAATTGTGAATGGGAGTTCGCTCACGATTTGGCTCTCTGTCTTTATAGGTGTATAGGAATGCTTGTCATTTTTGCACATTGATTTTGTATCCTGAGACTTTGCTGAAGTTGCTTATCATCTTAAAGAGATTTTGGACTGAGACAATGGGGTCTTCTAAATATACAATAATGCCGTCTGCAAATAGATACAATTTGACTTCCACTTTTCATAATTGAATACCCTTTATTTCTTTTTCTTGCCTGATTGCTCTGGCTAGAACTTCTAATACTATGTTGAGAATTTAGCATTTTTAAAGCCCTTACAAGAGTGGCTGGAACATTAAAGTGCCCCTTTGGCTAATATTGTACATTTAAAAATTAAAGAAATGCATGGAAATGCTAAACAACAAATGCAGGGTAATGGTTACCTATAGGGTGGAGAAAAGAAAAGAAATGGAGATGAAACTCAGGAGCTGGGGGCACAGGAATTATCCTGTGTCTCACTCTATTTTATTCTTAGTGTTTCCTTTCTTAACCCAGATGACATGTGCATGGATGTTAATTGATATCTGTACATTTCTGTGTGTCTTAAATATTCCATAATAATTAGTAAAAACAAAAAGGAATATAATTAGAATTCTGGGAGAACCTTAACAAAATGTACATATTAAATCTAAAAAATGACACTTCTGGATTGAGACTATGTGGAAATGCCTCTGTCAATAAATAAACACATAGAAATGATGGACAAAACAACAGCTAAAATGCTCAGAAATTTTCAAAAGAAAATAAATAAAATTCCTAGCTACTATAAGTGAAAAGTGTGCTCAAAGCCATGGTGCAAGCCAAAGCTGATATTCTTGTGGTTCAAGAAGACAGTGGGCTAGCTAGAAGCTCTAGGAAATGGCCATTGGAGTTTTATTGCCCACTAGGGTCAAGAGATGTTGCCTTAGGCACACACAAAAAGAGTAACACACAAAAAGTTCTCATGCATACTCCTGCATTAAACTTGTAGTCCAAAAACGGAATATCAATAAAAAGAGTACTAGAAAAATCCAACCTACATTCTTTCCCAATGCCAGGAAAGAAGTTTGTCATTTGGCGGTAAATGTAGGGGGAAAAAAGTTTGAAAAATCACATCTCCAAGCCTGGAACCTACACAGATATAAGATCAAATATACAATGTGAGACTTCAAGCAGAGCAATTGCTATAGACAGTTGTCTGACTAGTTAAATCTCTTTGTCAAATACAAATGCAAATTCTTATGATGGTTGTGCTTTCACAACCCAGTATTTCCCCTGAGAAAATAAACCTAAAAACTGATGTTAAAAAATTGCAAATCATATAAGGAAATCAACTATCACAAGGGAAAATTGGCAAATAAAACAAAACAGGAAATCAGCACTCCAACAATTTGAGGTAATAAAACAAAAAAACAAAGTAATTTATCTTATTAAATTTTTAAAGAATGGAAAGATTGGAAAAAGAACCAAATGAAAATTCTAGAAGCAAAACATGTAACCATTAAGGAGTAAAACAGAAGACTACTGCATAGCTACCCATACACAGATGAAGACAGATCTTGGAAACTGGAAAGAACTGAATAAACAATTTAAATACAGAATAGAGAGATTAAAAGTGTGTAAAATATAATAGTTTAAGAGACTTGTAGATAAAATATTTCTAGGCCTGCTGTTATGTTTTCACCTGAATTTCTCATCCTTGAACTCTTGGTTCAATCCCACCATTTCTTATATTCTACATCTTTCACATATTTATATTGGTTATTTTCCTCCAATCTCCAAGCAACTGTGTGAAAAAATGACCTCTGTCATTTTTTTACATAGTTTCATCTTCTACTGACTTGCCTTTCCTTGATTCAATATTCCAAATAAGATTTATTTGCCGTTTATATATTTTTCTACTAATTGTCGATGTTCTTTGTTCTAATTGGTGTTTGGGTTGTCTTTTGCAGGAACTATTTTATGTATAGTGGAGATTAATTTTTTGTAGTACATATTGCCATATTTTTTTCCAGAATATTATTCATTTTTTTAATTTTGTTGATGGAACATTTTGCTTCAGAAATTTTAAATTTATGGGTTAAGGCAGATCTAGTGGTGATGAATTATTTTAGCTTTTGTTTATCTGCAAAAGTCTTTATTTTTCTCTCATTTCTGAAGAACAGCTTTGACAGGTAAAGTATTCTTGGTTGACAGGTTTTTTTCCTCAACACTTTGAATATATCATCTCATTCTCTCCTGGCCTGCAAGATTGCTGAGAAATCAGCTGATAGTTGTACTGGGCCTCCCTTGTATGTATTATGTTTCTTTTGCCTTGATGCTTTCAGAATTCTTTCTTTGTCTTTGAATTTTGATAGTTTGATTATAACATGTTTTACTGAACTCTTCTTTGGGTTCATTTGATGGTATATAAGAAGGAGAATTAATTTTTTTCTCAGCACTAGAAACATTTTGTTCTGTATAGTAAGCAGAATAATGGTTCCTCAAATACATTCCTGTCCTAATCCTTGAAATCTGTGAATATATTGCTTTACATGGCAAAAAGGAATCTGCATGTGTGATTAAAGTTAGGGAATTTCATTTTATAATTTCAACTTTTATTTTAGATTAGGAAATACATATGTAGGTTTGCTACATGGCTACATTGTGTAATCCTGAGGTTTGAGGATGTGAATGATCCCATCACTCAGGTAGTAAGCACAGTACCCAATAGGTAGTTTCTCATCCCTTGCTTCTCTTTCTCTCTTTCCTCTAGTAGTCTCCAGTGTCTATAGTTCCCATATTTATGTCATGTTTACCCAGTGCTTAGCTCCCACTTATAAGTGTGAACATGCCATATGTGGTTTTCTTCTCCTGCCTTAATTCATTTAGGATAATAGCCTGATTATGAAATTTTAGGTGGGGAGATTATCCTGGATTTTCCAGGTAGGCCCAATTAAATCCTATGAGTTCTTAATAACAGAGAACCTTTCCAGGCTATGGTCCGAGAGAGATGTGATGCTGGAAGAAGATACAGAGAAATTTGGTGTTTGTTGGTTTTCAAGATGGAGGAAGGGGACCATAAAACAAAGAGTACAGGTGTCCTCTAATAGCTGGAAAAGGTAAATAAATGAATTCCTCCCTAGAGCCTCCAAAAATAACCAGTTCTGCTGACACCTTGCTTTAAGCCCCATGAGTCTCATGGCAGATTTATGACTTTAAGAAATATGGTAGATTTGTGTTGTTTTAGGCCAGTAAGTCTGTAGTAATTCTTATAGCAGCAGCCGCATATTAGCTACAGTCTGAAAGAAGCAGGAGTCATGATATTGATGTGTAGCCCTGCTGTGAAAAAACATTTTCACAGTTAAAATAGCCCAAATTTATTTTTGGTTCTCAACCTTTTAGAATCAACCTACATGTAATATAAAATAAGACTAAAGTATGGTTACAGAAGACAAACATTAATAATCCAAATAACAGAAATTAGAAGGTAGAAGGGGTAGTGGATGGAAGAATGCCTCTGTCTTACAAAATGAGAGCTCAGAGACATCATCGAAGGTAAATAGAACAGGAAAGAGAGATTTAAGTAGGTATAAAGTTACACAAAGGTACCCACAAAAGAACTAAAGATATTGTTGTTAACTATTAAAAATAATTAAGATGAAGAAGGAGAGGGAGACATGGGGATATAAGATAATATCTAGAATTTTAAAATCAGCAAATGGAAATATAAATGTAATTGAGTCATAAAGTTTTTTTCACATTTCACTCAGGGCAGAGAAAATATATTTCCTTTACTTTATCCCTTATCAATCTGGCTTTTCTCCCAAGCCCCCACTGTGGGGATCGTTCCCATGTGAGGCCCCTTGAAAATCGGGCCTCACCATATGGCGAGCTTGAGCCCAGACACAGTTTCCCGTTGGAGGCAGTTGAGCTATGGGAAAGCCGCAACTGAAATCAAAGGATATATGAAAATAACTTTACTAGACGATGATGTGATGCCTATGTGGTCTGAGAAGACATTGTGTCTGTTCTCTGTTTTGCTAAGAAAGAGGTGTTTGATTGTGTTAAAAAGCTATTTTCTGTTCCTGGTTTTTATGACTTTGTTTACCCACTATTGTGAGGTCCTGTGCTTGTTCTTGTGACTGCTGTTTACTAAGTTAATAGATTTACTGCCTCTCTGGTGCCTTGTGTAGATCATTAACATTTTAACTATAGGTTTCCCCACCCGGATAAAGACAACCATCTGCATGTCTTGAGGGTACCTGATTGTGTATCTGGTTTTACCATTGTTCTTACCTGCTACCTGAGGTTGTATCCGGAGGACTTTCTGTTCCCTTTCTTCTATGAGATAATGGTATCTGTTCCTGTGAATGATGTAGGACAAAGATATATATACTAACTATGGGCACAATAAAGCTGCTGTTTAAGCATTGCTGTTCAAGTATTGCTTATTTAGCCCTCCAGACCCCGCTTCTCTGTCTACCTTTTCTTCCGTGCACTCCACTATTCAGGTTGGGACCCTCCTGCTGGCCAAGAGTCCCCAGCAGACATGCCGGCCTCTCGGGAACCCAGAAAATGCCCAAGGCTCCAGCAGGACAATGTGCGCAGGTGGTTAAATCCTCCCACATGAGCCTGGGGATTTCTGAAGGGATGCCTGGTTGGACCATCACCTGACCCCTGACGCATCCTGTCTACTCGCAGCCTCCACAGAGCATACGAGGATGGATGAGGTGGCCCCAGCCCTGTGTGTTCTGGGGATGGACCATGGACTTACGAAAGGGATGGCCCTGCCAGTCACTCACCAACTGAACAGCAGCAGCAAACTCAGCCCAAGGGGAGGGTGCCCCTGAGGCTGGAGGTGGGAGGGTGAGGTCAGCCCCACTAATCCTGTAACTCTGATTCAGGGCATCCTCAAGCTCCAAGACCCCATGGATCACATATGGGTTCTGGGAGGATGGTGTCAGAACTCAGACTGACCGGGACACATCCTCACCACACAGGAACTAGAGGGACAGGTTGGCTGATCAGAGAAGCCAGGCAGTCCTCCAATCCCCAAGAACATGAGCAAAGAAGAGTGAGGACCACAGGGAGAACACCATCTGCCTGGATCTCGAGGGTCTCAGGAAGGTACAGGGCTGGGACCCAGAGTGAGGACTTCCTCCAGAGACATAGGCCCTGTGGAATCTGCAGGTGCCTGTGTCCAGTCAGCTGAGCTGTGGGCAGAGGGGCTCTCCCTGGCATTGAGGGCCAGGCTCTGTCAAATGCCCACCTTCTGCCTTCACTGAAGGAGCACTGACTCCAGGTGGGAGAGGGTCAGGGACTGTCATTCTGCCCAGGATCACCCTAGATGCCTTTCCTAAGCCTCCTCCCAAAGGCCTGCCTTGAACTTTTTCATTCCTGAGAGATTCATGATTTGGGTTGATTTTATTCTCAAACGATTTTCTCTTCTGTTCCTTCTTGCAATGGGCAATTGTCAATGTCTTCATCATGTTTCTTACAAACGGTATGCCCCATTGTCAAGTCCATTAAATATGTCCATGTCCATGTCTGTCAAGAAGAAATTGTAGACACTTCTATGAAATACTCTTTTTGGAATGAGAAAAACAAAGAGAATCAAACAGAAAAGTTGTCAGAAGAGGTGAATGTTAATATTCATGCAAATAAAGATATATATATCATGTGCAATCTTTCTTCTCTTATTTCTTATTTCAAGTTTCTTTTTGAAAAATTTTCTCTTAATTCTCCATTTTTCTACAAAAAAAGATATCCATTCACTACACCAAAAGCATGCACTAGAGTCTTTCCTACAGTACTCTTCCTGATGTCCAGTACCTGGGAGTCGCATTGACAGGGTGATGAATACACAGGGTGTGGACCATCACATGATTGAATCCTACACAGCAGTGCAGGCCACGTACACAGAATGGCACTATCCCTTGGAAGATATATCTGGGAAGTAACCTGGGGTGGGGACTCCTGGGGGCTGCAATGTTGTGTCCTTTATGTGAATGAAGACTGCATGAAAGTGTTTATTTTGCAAATATTAATTGAAGTAAATATTAAGTTTGCTGTTCTGTGTGTTTATTAGGATGCTATAAAAAGTTATTAAAAGTTATGGTCATTTCTGTAAATAGAAGTTCATGAAACTCAGGAAACATCCAGAGAGAGAGAAATCAAATCCAATCAGGAAATCTTCCCAGGCTGGAACTCACATCTCTCCTGAAAGCTGTCTAGGAAGCAGACATCCCCTGGGGATAGCAATTCATGCAAGTGACAATGAAACCCACTCATGCCCTAACATACATGACCTACACACTCACACACTCATGCTCCAACACATCAGCACACTCATGCTCCAACATACACTAACACACTCACACACACTCATGCCCCAACACACATGCATTCATGCCTCAACACACACCAACAACACACATACACTCATGCCTTAACACACACCAACACACACACACTGATGCCCCAACACATACACTCATGCCCCAACACACAACACACACACTCATGCCCCAACACACTCACGCTCCAACACACTCACACACACTCATGTCTCAACACATACCAACAGTCATACACACTCATGCTCCAATGCACTCACACACTCATATGCCAGCACAACACACACACACTTATGCCCCAACACACACCAACACACTCACCCATTCATGTCCCAACATAGCAACTCCATATCCACACTCATTTATGCTTCAGCACACACCAATACACAGTCACATACACATTCATGTCCCAACACACAACACACTCACACATTCATGCCTCAACACATTGATACACACTCATGCCCAAAACACCAACACACACACTCATGCCCAACACACACCAACACACACACACATGCTCTGACACCACACTCATATGCTCATGCCCAACACCATCTACACACTCACACATACACTCATGTCCCAACATACCAACACATACACACAGGCTCACGCCCCAACACAACTACACATTCACATCTATGCCCTGACACACACCAACACACACACTCATGCCCAATCACAAAGCAACACGCTCACACCCATGTCCTGTTTTCAGGGGCTACCCTCATTAAGAAAGCAAAATAGAAAGCTGAAGCTGCCTAATGATACCTTACATTTAAATAATATGATTGTATGCATATTTTCAGAATTTAGAAAGTGGTTGCTCTTTCCTGCAGACCAAGGCTCCACCCAGCCCTGGTCTGGCGCCAGAGGACTCAGGGTTCCCGGGGAGAGACAGCAGCCACTCACCTTGCACTGGCTCCGGTGGACCTGCAGAAACTTGCAGGCAAACTCACCCTCCTGGTCCTCATTGAACTGAAACACAGCATACTCCACAGCACTGGGGAAATAATCCAAGTTCTTATCAGTGTCTACAAATTTGCAGCTGCAGACATGTGTGCCCAGCACGATGAACCCCACAAGCAGGGGCACCTTCCACCACATGGCTGTCTCGAGTGTTGGCACCAGAGGCCGGAAGCGCTCAATGGAGGGGGAGGTCACCACTGCTGCCTGTGACGTCCTTCCCAGCTCTGACCCCACGCAGCACTGCGCAACAGGGGCCCTGAGCTGCTGAGCCTCCCTTTGACTAGTTGCTCTGTCCAGTGCCTCTCTCCACTCCCCTACAGTGTTCCTCCCATCATCTGCAAACAAGGCCAGCAGGATGTCACATAGCCTTGGACCCGCAGGCATGCATGTAGCACACGTGCCTGCACATTTTCAGGGCCACCTCCTCTGGCCCCAGCCCAGCCCTGACACGACCGGGGTGGACGTCTCCAGCTCACCTGCTTTGCCTTCACAGGGCTGCATCCCGCGACTGGCAGAGTGACGGGAGTGCTTAGGAATGGTGACGGGCACTGAGTCCTGAGCAGCTGAGGGAAGAGCCGTGTCTGCCTGTGACCTGGCTGTACAGTCCATGACCTCAGGGATGGTGGGAGGTTACAGAGGGAGGGGCCAGTTTTGGGGGCTGGGTCATCCTCTCCACCCTCTTTGGCACCTGCTAGCCGACTTAACAGGTCCTCCTCCTGCCCTGTGGCCTTGCAACACTTGCTTTCAGCAGGGGCCAGAGAGAAGCCAAGTCTAAGGCCAGAGCCCGGCTAAGATGGGGGTAGAAGGCAACCATGAGGATGAGAAGGGGTCAGGAGCTGGGAAAAAGCCCTGGGGGGCGTCGGACAACTCGTGTTCTCACCCAGCGCGGCCTCTTTGTAGTTCCCTAGGCCCGTGCCCAGCCACAGCATCAGGCTCTCCTCAGAGGATCTGACCTGAGCTAGGTCTGACTTCTGGGGAAGCCTCTGGGAGGGAAACAGGGCCAGGGGATGAGCGGGTTGGGAGGGTATGGAGGGGCCTGCGCCAGGTCTGGATGCACTCATGTGCACAAGGGTGCCATGCTGGAGCAATGACCCTACCTTGCCTGTAGGGTATGTAGATCGATGATCACAAAAAATGTCTCAGAGCTTAGGCCACTGCCTTGGGGACTGGTAGTAAGGGCAGGACTAGGGCTGACACAGGAATAGAGAATGTGGCCAGAACGGTGGGCACAATTATGACCATCTTCTTGCAGCTTCTCAGTGGGAGGAGACCCAGAGGCTCAGGTGCACTTCCACACAGGACTGGCCTCAAAGTGGCTGGCAGGTGAGGGCCTGAGGAGCACAGCGGCCCCGTCAGATGGATCACCCTCAAAGTGTGCCTGGGCCCCCGTGTGTCCTCCCGACAGAGAAGCTGCAGCTCCCAGTTCTTGTTCCTCTTTGCCATTTCTGCCAGCTGTCTGATTAAAATGTATCATTGTTGTGTTCTCAGGTCAGCAGGGCCTGTCCTGAGGTCCCTCCTCACTGCTGGTGTGGATTGCGATTGCCTTCTCCAATTCCAGCCCTCCCTTACCCAGGGTTAGAGATTTTATTAGACCTTCAAAAAATTAACTGTTGGATTTCTTAATCCTTGCTGTCTGTCTTTGCTTTCTCACCCACTCAACTATGCCTTTTCGCTATGACTGTGTTCTCTCTTTCTCCCCCAGTTCAGTTTGCAATTCTCTGATTCTTGAGATCAAGGGGGAGTTAGTTGCTGCCTGCTCATTCTCTAGTGTGTGCATTTCTAGATCTGGAGGCGACCCTCAGAGCGTGGCATCAACAGCATCCAATATGTTTGCCACTCAGGTTTCCACTCCGGTGTTTTAAAAGTACAGCCTAATCTGCACTGGGATTACTTCTTTAGTCCATGTGTTACTTAGAGGTGCATAGCTGAATTTTCAAACATTTCTGTCCTTAATTTCTACCTAAATTTCACCGAGAACATAGTCTATGTGATTGAAATTCATTAAGAATATGTTCAATTGGGATAAATGTTCTATCCACTCAAAAAAAGGAATGTTCTCCAGTTGTTGGATAATATTCTACATAACAAAAGATCAAATATGTTTAGTGAGCTCTTAAATTTTTTGAGCCTCTTCTGAGTCTTGCTTGGTGGGTTCAGTCAATTCTTAAGAGAGGCGCCTGAGACTCTCCCGTGAGGATGACGGCATTGCTGATTTTCCTTGCAGCCTTGGCATGTGTTACTTTATGTTTTTTAGGCTGTGACAAGCATGGGCACCACAGAGAACTATTGTAACTTCAATAATCAAGCAAAGCTGAGCCCTTTAGTTCCCCAAGGCCATGTTTCTAATTTCATAAAACCAGCAGAAAGAGAGGCTGCAGTCAGAGTTGGTCACCCTTATTTTCACCAACGGGCTCAACTAGAGGCTCATGAGAATCATCAAAGGAAACTTTCAAATAACCCAGCATCTGAGCCCGAATGCTAAAGAGTGTGGCATGAACACTGAAAGCCACCTGGTGCACTTAAGTGCATCTGAGCTCAAATTGTAACTTTAAATTGAAAAAAGAGCAGGACACTAGGCCTTCCTTGTGAACTGAGAATTGAAGGTAAAGGTGCTTCCACTAGCGAGCAGTATGGACCAGAATCCACTGCACTGGTCCAGAACCCAGCAGGCATGAGGTCCATGAACAAGGGCTCTATCCCTCACAGCCTGAGTGCTCTCAAAGCCAAGGGCCAGAAATAGATTGGCCTTGCTGGCCACACAGACACACTCTTCATAATATAAATATGTCCTCTCAAATTGTGAGGGGATGTTACAAATTCTGCGCACAGGTTAGTCAAAGGACCAAAGCTGTCCCATCTTTTTACCACGACAGATGGAGCTGCCCAGGGCTGTTTCTGAAAATTCTGTTCCATCAACTCTTATGGGAAATTCGTGGGAATGAGCCAGCCAGGAAAAAGGCAGACTTCTTAGCAAGAAATATTCAAATCAAAGTCCCCAAAAACCCAAGATGGAGGAGGAAAGACTCCCCAACACTTCAGGTCTGAAAGATCCCTCCAGAGGGCTTTGCATTGCCTTGCCTTTCAGGCCCACCCATGTAACCCTTCCCACAGACCCTCATCTCTCTGCCCCTCCAAGGCTGCTCCCCTGCCAAGACCCCAGTGGAGAGACCTGCTCATCAGGATGGGTGTCTGTCACCACGGTGCCCCTCCCAGGTGAAGTGACTGGTGCTGACAGATATGAAGGCCCAGCTGAGTCCCAGCTGGGGAACATATGCACCAGACAGGGCATGGGGGACTTGGGGACTGGAGGTGCCATCTTCTGAGCCATCATCTGAGTGCTAAAGAGGACATCCTTGTCATTCATGCAGCCCTCAGTGTTCACAGAGGGCAGAGCCTCCTGTCAGCTTCAGTGACCTTCCCTGATCCCTGAGCCTGGGCCTGGCCCCTCTGCAAAATAGCCACCCACTGTGAGTCCGTCCCTGAGATGGAAACAGAAGGGTCATGTGTGGTTAACAAAATTTTCGGCATGTGTTTTGAGTAGATGGATGATGTCATAGAGAAATGGAAGTGTGAATGAATGAATGAATGAATAAATGAAGGGATGGATGGATGGATGGATGGATGAGCACACCAACCAACCAGTGGGGCTGCCACGTGAACTGCCTCAAATCAACTGGGGAGTTTGGTTTATTCAACACTCTGCGCCTGCAGCCAAGGTAGTGATGATAATAAATTCTCCCTTGCTTACAGTGCCAGCAACATCCATGGCAAATGAATAATAGGAAAGGGTGCAAAACTGTTTACACACCCAGCAAGAGCTAAGATGCCTTTAATTCTGCCAGTGCAGCACAGGCCTAGAACTGCAGACTGCCACACTCTAAAGGAAGAGAAGACTTCTGCTGCGGAAAACCAGGGGCCTGTCACCGCCTGTTTCTGCATTACAGGTGCTGTTCAGGAGGTTGAACGGGGAAAACCAAGGTCTGGCATCCACGACAAAAGTGCAGTGCACCTGAAAAAAATAATTACAACACACAAGTTAGAAAAATGTAATGCATTGAGAGCATTTAGCATGTAGCAAGGGGTCAAGATGTATTTAAAAAAACTATTAAAAACAATGAAAAATGAAAAACAAAAACAGTCACCCAGGAACTGAGCTTCAAATGCTCAAGCCTCCACCAGTACAAGGGGCACAGGTGGCCAAATGCTCCAGCCTGAGCCTGGGGATTCCTGAAAGGAGGCCTGGCTGGGCCATCACCTGACCCCAGAAGCATCCTGTCCACTCATAATCTCCCTAGCACACATGATGCTGGGTGAACTGCTCCCACGCTGTGTGTTCTGGAGGAGAAAAAGGACTTCCCAAGGGACGGTCCCTCTGGGCACCCACCAGCTGAGCACAGCAGTTGACAGCAAGACTGCAGGTGGAGGGTGACATCAGCCCTGCTTCCCTGTTACTCTGATTCAGGGCATCCTCAAGCTCTGAGCTCACGTGGATCACGTATGGGTCCTGGGAAGATGGTGTCAGAACTCAGACTGACCGGGACACATCCTTACCACACAGGAACTAGAGGCACAGATTGGGTGATGAAATAAACTAGACAGTCCTCCAATCCCCAAGAACGTAAGCAAAGAAGAGTGAGGACCACAGGGAGAACACCATCTACCTGGATCTCGAGGCTCTCAGGAAGGTACGTGACTGGGAAGCAAAGTGAGGACTTCATCCAGGGACAGAGGCCATGTGGAATCTGCAGGTGCCTGCTCTGTCCAGCCAGCTTGGCTGTGAGCAGAAGGCTCTCCCTGGCATTGAGGCCAGGCTCTGTCTGCTTACATGCCCATCTTCTGCCTTCACGGAGGGAGCCTTGACTCCAGGTGGGAAGGGGTCAGGGACCCTCATTCTGTCCCAGGATCACCTCTGATGACCTTTCTAAGCCTCCTCCCAAAGGCCTACCTTGACATTATTTTCCTTTTTTGAGAGATTCATGATGCTTTGGGGTTGATTTTATTCTCAAACTTTTTCCTCTCCTGAGCCTTCTTGCAATGGGCAATTGTCAATGCCTTCATCGTATTTTTTACAAATTGTGCAGCCCATCTCCAAGTCTATTAAAAATATCATTGTCCACATCTGTCAAGAAAAAATTATATGAACAGTTGCTAAGTATTTTCTTTTCATGAATTTAAAAAAAAAGGCAGAAAAACAAGTAGGAAAGTGGATAAAAGACTGACATCATCATGCCATTCAAACAGGGCTAGACAGGGCATGTACAATCTCTCTGGAAGTCAACAGAAGAGAGTCCACTAAGTGCCCTTCAGATACACACTGGCATCTTCCCAATGGTTAATACCTGACAGTCAGATTAACAGAGTGATAAACATATAGGGTGTGACACACTCACACAAGCAAATTCTCCGCAGCAGTGAGCCTGCTCATGCAGCCGCACCCAACAATACTCCGCCTCCGCCTTACACCTGAGTCTCAGCCACACACCGAGGGCTCGCACTGGGTGATTCTTCTTGCACAGAGTGAGAAATGGGCAAGACTGGTGCCTGGGATTAGAAATGAGGTCAGCAGGACTCCTTGCAGGGATACACTCTAGATGGGATCACAGAGGGGGCTCTGCGGGAACAGCACTGGTCTGCTTCCTGTGGGTGCTGACTGCTCATAACCGTCTATCTTGCCAGTGCTCGTTGAGGTGAATGCAGACCTGCACCATGCTATTGTGCATGTTTCTTGGGCTTCCATAAGAAGTGATTAAGTTATTTTCATTCTTGTACATAGAAGTCCATGAAACTCATGAAGCACCCAAACATAGAAAACCAATCCAGGTGGGAAGTCATGGCAGGCTAGGGCACAGGTCTCACTGGACGGCCTAGAAATTGTCGAGAAACCTGACCCAGTGAGGGGCTCAGCAATCCATGCTGGGGATGAGATGATATCCCTGACACAAACTAACAATACACAGGCATGCCCCTATACACACAACACACACTCATGCCCAACACACACCAACACACCCACTCATACTCAGCACACGTATGCTCATACACACATGCCCCTATACACACAACACACTCACACTCATGCCCCTATACACACACCAACACACCCACTCATACTCAACACACACTCATACACACATGCCCCTATATACACCACACACTCACACTCATACACAGCACACACCAACACACCCACTCATACTCAACACACATACGCTCATACACACATGCCCCTATACACACAATACGCTCACACTCATGCACAACACACACCAACACACCCACTCATACTCAACACACGCTCATACACACATGCCCCTATACACACAGCACACTCACACTCATGCCCCTATACACACAACACTCACATTCATGCCCAACACACACACACTCATGCCCAACTCACCAATATATTCACCCTCATGCCTGACACACACCAACATACACTCATGCCCAACCCTAACACACTCACTTGTACCCCAACACACTCACACTCACTCCCTGATACACATCAGCACATTTATTATTATTTTTTGAGATGAAGTTTTGCTCTTGTTGCCCAGACTGGAGTGCAATGACTCAATCTCGGATCACTACAACCTCCGCCTCCCTGGTTCAGGCGATTCTCCTGCCTCAGCCTCCCGAGTAGCTGGGATTACAGGCATCCACCACCACGTCTGGCTAATTTTTTGTGTGTTTAGTAGAGACGGGGTTTCACCATGTTGGCCAGGCTGGTCTCAAACTCCCGATCTCAGGTGATCTGCTTGCCTTGGCCTCCAAAGTGCTGGGATTACAGGCATGAGCCACCACACCTGGCTCATGTTTTTACATATATCAGTAACACACTCACATACTTATACTCGCATACACACCAAGAACACACACACACCCTGCCCCTCCTTGCATTCTCCCCTCCCCAGCTGGCATGAAGCCCCCAGGCACTGTGGCTGGGCAGCAGCGTAACCCACTGTGCCCAGGGCTCCTGCAGCCTCCCAGGGTCCAGAGATGGGGATGCAATCCAAGGAAGGGGCAGCGATCAGGAAGGCTGTGTGCCCTCTGAAGGAGGAAGGGTCCCTGAACCCTGTCCTCAGAAGTGTGGTGCAGACATGGGACCCCCCATATCACCCAGATCCCTGCTGCCATCATCACTGACTGAGCTATTCAGCTGGGTAAGAGAGTTCTGAGAATAGACAAAATGACTGTCACTCACCTTCTGCTGGACGTGCTGGACCTCCAGCAACCTGTTTGTGTACTCTCCCATATTGTCCTCATTGAACTGAGCCACAGCAAACTCCACTGATGTCACAAAATAATCTAGGTCCTTACTGATGTCTACGAATTCTTTTTAAATGGTCCAGATATGGGTGCTCAGCACAATGAGCACCACAAGCAGGGATACCTTCCACCACATGGCTGTCTCAGCGTCTCCACTGGAGGCCAGGGTCACTTGGGTGGAGGGGCGGTGGCAGCTGCTGCTGGGTGACACCTTTCTCAGCTCTGGGTACCACACAGCCCTGTCTACCAGGGGTCCTGAGACATTAAGCGACTCCCTTTGAGCAGCACCTCTGTCCAGTGCCTCTCTCCACTCCCCTACAGAGTCCCCCCTGTTATCTCCAAAAAGGCAGAGCAGGGAGTCCCATAACCTTGGATCCGCAGGCATACCCGCCACATGCTGCCTACACCTTTTCAGGGAAGCCTCCTCCAGCTGCAGCCCAGCCCTGAGAAGACTCGGTGGAGGTCTCAAGCCCATCTGACTTGCCCTCATGTAGTGCAGGTAAGCCTCACCAGGATCAAAGGAATCTCTGACACCTCTGGTGAGCCAATTCCTGAAGAGCAGAAGCAGTTGCTAAGCCTGCTCATGACCTTGACTGGAGCCCACATCACCAGCTGGGCCCGGGAGAGCACAGGGTGTGTGGTCAGTGGGGCTCTGCAGGGTGCAAGAAGAATGTCTATGAGAGTCCATTTTCCTCACTGCCAGAACTTCCTCTGCCAGAAGCTACACGTGGCTTCATCCTCCCAGGCTGATTATTAGTTTTCCCACATTTCAAAACCTGTTCTAATTTCCACGATGACTTTTTTTTTTTTTAACTTGTGGGCTGTTACAGCTGCATTGTTTAATTTCCAACCATAGGTGATTTTCTAGTTATCTTTTATCAACTTCTAACACAAGTCCACTATAGTCAGAGAACACCATTTTATTATCTGTCTTCTTTGAAATTTTTGAGTTATTTTTTGTCAAGACTAACCAATATTCTATTAATTATATGCAGTTGAAAAGAATATGTATTCTGCATTGCATAGGTATAGAGTTAGATATTTACATACATCAGTAAGTCCAATTTGTTGAGACTTTCTGTCTTCTCTTTCTTTTCTTACCTTTTTTTTTAAAGCAGAGTCTCACCCTTTCACCCAGGTTGGAATGTAGTGGCATGATCTCAGCTCACTGCAACCTCCACCTCGTGGGTTCAAGCAATTCTCATGGCTTAGCCTCCCAAGCAGCTGGGATTACAGATGTGCACCACCACACCCAACCAATTTTTGTATTTTTAGTAGAGACAGCATTTCGCCATATTGGCCAAGCTGGTCTCAAATTCCTGGCGCCCCAAAGAGGTGGGATTTCAGGCATGAGCCGCTATGCTTGGCCGTATTTACTCTTTTACTTTGTCTTGTTTTATTGAGTTTGGTTTTGGTTTAAATTTCAGTCTCCTTTTCTGCCAGTTACTGAGGGTATGTTAAAATTTCTCATGATGATTATGATTGTGGATTTGTCTACTTTGTTCTGACTACTTTTGCTTTATTTATTTTCAGACTATGTCATCAAGTGCTTACTTTACACTTTCTTGGTGGCTGACCATTTTATCATTATAAAATGCACCAGTTTATGCTGAGTAATGCCTCTTGCTCTGAAGTCTGATGTCAGAGACATCAAACATCTAGCACTGTTTTGATTATTTACTTGAATATCTTTATCCATATTTTTATTCTAATATGTTATCTTAATTAATATGTGCCTTTATAAGCAGCAAATAGTTTTTAAAATCAGTCTAAGACTCTTATTTGGAACGTTTGTTCCATTTATAATTACTCATATTACTAATGACTAATGACTAATATTATCATATGTTTGGGTTCAAATCTACCATATTGCTATTTGTTTTCTATTCATTTCATTTGTCCCTGTTTCTTGTTTTATTCAGTTTCTTCTCCTCAGTGGCTTTTAGTTATCCCCACTCCCTCCTTTTTTAATTTTTCTTTTTTTGAGACAGTTTCACTCTGTCGCCCAGGCTGGAGTGCCGTGGCGCAATCTTGACTGACTGCAGCCTCCTGGGTTCATGCTATTCTCGTGCCCCAGCCTCCCGAGTAGCTAGGGCTGCAGATGGAAGCACTATGTCTGGCTAATTTTGTATTTTTAGCAGCAATGGGGTTTCACCTTGTTGACTAGGCTGGTCTTGAACTCCTGGCCTCAAGTGATACAGCTGCCTCAGCCACACAAAGTGCTGGGATTACAGGCATGAGCCACTGCACCCAGCCAAGTTATCCCTTCTTTACCTCTTCTTTTAGTGGTTACTATATTGATTATACTGAGTATCATTGACAGCTGAGTCTACCATAAATTAGTACCTTTACCACTGCAAAGATGGTGGGAAAACCTTAGGGCACTATTACCCCTTTGTCCCCCTTCTACCTTGTATGTCATTATTGTCCTGTACTTAAATTCTACATATTCGATAGTCCATAGAACACTATTATTGTGGTTTTATACATTTAATATTCATGTGAATTTATCAATTATATTTACCTTTCTTCTGTGCAACATTCCTTCAACATTACTTAGCTTCCACCCGGGATCATTTTCCTTTACCCCCAAAAAACTCTCTTTAGTATTTATTCTTGGTTAGATCTTGTTGAGATATAATTTAGCTTTTTCCAAAAGCTGACTTTTCTCTAAACAATTTTACTTCTTTGGGACCCCCTATCCTAGGGGTTCAGCTAAGTCTCCATCCTCTGGCGTCCCCAAAATATTGCTAGTATACGAGTTTAAGACTATGCATTTCCCTCTAAGCTCTTCTTTGGCAACATCTCAGAAATATTGATATGTCATATGGTTATGATCTTTCAATTCACATCATTTTTTATTTATTTTGTGACTTTTTAATCCAGGAATTATTTTTAAATACACTGTTAAATTTATAGACAGCTAAGATATTCAGATTATTTTTATCTATTTTTATTATAGTTGTTTACTGTGAACAAAGAGCATACTGAACCATTTTCATCCTTTACATTTTTGAGGTTTTTTCTTTTTTGATTTTCTGAAAATGTCTTTATTTTGCTTTCATTTTTGAGTAGTATTTTTACTGACTATGGAATTCTAGATTGTTCATTACTTTCTTTCGGTTCAAAGATTCAAAGCTGGGCTTCTTCCAATGGTCTATTTCCAGTTTACTTTTACTCCTAGGATGTGGCCTGTCATGGTTTCACCTGAAATCCTGGAATATTTACCATAGTCTTCTTTCTTAACAGGCACTGAACTTTACCTTTTGTCCCCTCAATTGAAGCAGAGAAAATGCATTTTCCCAAGTGGTACTGAATGTCAAGACCTTTCCTCCCCTTTCTGCCCCTGGTGCCCTCCACTCCAGGTCTTGCTCCAAGTCAGGCAGGACAGAGATGAGACTGTCCTACATCAAGGTAAGTGTCTATTACCACAGTGTCTCTCCAAGGGGCAGTGAGTAGCATCTGCAACTGAGTCTTCACCATAGAGACCATGCTTGGTCCCCAAGCTGGAGGATTTAAATATCAAAAAGCTGGTAGGGGTATGCTGAGTTGAGCTACTGCTTCTAAGGTCATCTGCAGTCTTGACAAGGATTTTCTCATTAACCAAGAAGTTGGTCAGGCCCCTAGGTAAAGGCTAATGTACCTGGAGGACCCTTTGGAGACTCCGGGGCAGAGCAGAGAGCTGCCGGGTCGGGGCTCCTGCCCTGGAGCTTCTGCAACCCTCCCTTGGGATTGCTTCATTACCAAAGGTACAAAATCAGGGGCTCAAAATTGAACATATATCCACACACTCATGTTCATAGCAGCATTATCCACAGTAGCTGGGAGGCAGAAGCAGCCCAAGTGCCCACAAATGAATGAGTGAATAAACAAAATGCAGTAGCAGTATTTCTATTCAACGGAATAGTATTCAGACATAAGAAAGAAAATCCTGTCACATGGTACAACACGTGTGAACCTTGAGGATGTTATATTAAGTGAAATAAGCCAGTAACAAACGGAAAAACACTACATGATTCCACACCTGAGATATCTAGACTAATCAAACTCACAGAGACAGAAAGTAGACTGGGGGTTGCCAGGGGCTGCGGGAGAGGAGAATGAGGTGTTATGGTTTAATGGGTACAGAGTTTCAATTTTACAACATGAAAAGAGTTCTAGAGATGGATGGAGGTGAGGGTTGCACATGGAGGAATGTAACACCACTGAACTGTACACTTAAAAATGCTTAGAATGGCAAATTTTATGTTATACATATTTTACTACAATCAAAAGTTCGGGGGCTCAAGGGAATTCAGAATCATAGAAGAGAAAGCCTATGATGTGAAGGCAGCTTGCTCCCTATAATGTGTCCTCTGGTATTGTCCACTGGTGCCCAACCTGGCAGTAGAGGAGGGAGCAGAAGGGAAGAACACCACTCCTCCACATCTGCACTGCTGACCCGCTTGGTCTCCTCTGGTCTCCCAGCTGGCCTGAGGGTTGCTGCCTTCTTCTAGAGCATTTGGGTTGCCTAAGAGCACCAGGGGCTATGTTAGCCACTCTGGGAGCTGTGTCTCTGCCAGCCAGACTTTTACAGAGTTCAACTGTCTCAAAATCTCTCTCCTTGGGTGTCCAGTCATTATATCACATTTGAGATCCATTGTTCTCAGAGAACCATGGAAACCAGCAAAACACAGCAGAGTGGCCATGTGGGGTTAGAATGTTTCCTCATTTTGTGAGCTCCGAAAAGTAGATCTGGAGGGAAACAAATAAACAAAATGCCTTTGATCAATCATTGATCCATAAATCAGAAACAGGATCAAGCATCAGCACAATCATTTCACCATGCAAAAAAATAATAGGAATTTTCTTCCTGGCAGCTGGCAAAATGCTTTGTGAGTGTCTTAGGGAACCTTGTTGGAAGGGAGCATGGATGTTGGAGAAGACAGAGATGCTGGCTGGAGCTGTTCCTAGAGTTCCGATGCCTGAGGAACCTAGACTAAGGCTGATGAGCCTCTCGATAGTAGACCTCAAATCCAAACATAATAATCGTTACATTAAATGTAAGTGATCTAAATTAAAACACAGAGACTGTCAAAACGAATAAAAATATCACCCAGCTGTATGCATACAACTCCCTATTTGCATATGGAAACATGTGTCATTATATGTGTCATGTTATGAAAATCCCAATAGTCTACCCCAAATCTTATAGAACTAGAGGATGGTGGTATTTATAAAGTGATGGCCGCATATACAAGAACAGAATAGAATAGTCAAAACATAGAATAGGCTGGGTGTGGTGGCTCACGCCTGTAATCTCAGCACTTTGGGAGGCCGAGGCAGGCAGATCACCTGAGATTGGCAGTTCAATACCAGCCTGACCAACATAGTGAAACCCTGTCTCTACTAAAAGTGCAAAAATAGTGGTGTCACATACCTGTAATCCTAGATACTCAGGAGCCTGAAGCAGGAGAATTGCTTGAACCCAGGAAGCAGAGGTTGCTGTGAGTCAAGATCATGCCACTGCACTCCAGCCTGGGCAACAGAGTGAGACCCTGTCTCAAACAAACAAATAAAAAACATAGAATAGTCAAAAACAGAGCAGCTGGTATCCAACTCACATTTGGCATTGGTGTAGAGGCAATTCAATGTATAAAGAATAGTCTTTTCAATAAATTGGTGCTAGAACCATTGAGCATCCATATGCGATAAAAATGAATCTGAAACTAAATTTCATCATATGTGCATTATACAAGAATTAACGCAAAAAGGAATCATAGATAAAACTATAATAGTTTTAAAGCAAAATATTCATGGCATGAGATTAGAATTTTTAGACATGACACCAAAAGCATGATCCTTTTAAAAAAAAATTATGTCTCTCTCATTTTATGTTAAGGAGTCATAAAAATGATGTCTCAGGATACAAAATCAATGTGCAAAAATTACTAACATTTCTACACACCAACAACAGTCAAGCCAAGAGCCAAATCAGGAATGTACTCCCATTCACAATTGCCACAAAAAGAATAAAATATCTAGAAATACAGACAACTAGGGGAGTGAAAATCTTTACAAAAAGAACTACAAGACACTGCTCAAAGAAATCAGAGATGACACAAACAAATGGAAAAATATTCCATGCTCATCGATAAGAAGAATCAATATTTAAATGGCCATACTGCCCAAAGCAATGCATAGATTCAGTGCTATTCCTATTAAACTACCATTGACATTCTTCATAGAACTAAAGAAAACTATTTTAATATTCATATAGAACCAAAAAATGATGCCAAATAGCCAAGGCAATCCTAAGCAAAAAGAACAAAGCTGGAAGTACCACGCTACCTGACTTCAAACTATACTACAGGGCTACTGTAACCAAAACAGCATGGTACAAAAACAGACACACAGACCAATGAAACAGAATAGAGAACCCAGAAATAAGGCCACACAACTACAACTATCTGATCTTTGAAAAAACTAACATAAACAAGCAATGGGGAAAGGTTTTCCTAGTCAATGAATGATGCTGGGTTAACCAGCTAGCCATATGCAGAAGACTGAAACTGGACCCGTTTATACAAAATTTAACTCAAGATGAATTAAATACTTCAATGTAAAACCCAAAATTATAAAAACCCAGAAGACAACCTAGGCAATACCATTCAGGACATAGGCATGAGCAAAGATTTCATGTCAATGACACCAAAAGCAATTGCAACAAAAGCAAAAATTGACAAATGAGATCTAATTAAACTAAAGAGCTTTAGCACAGCAAAAGGAATTACCAACAGAGTGAGCAGACAACCTATATGATGGAGAAAATTTTTGTAAACAATGTATCTAACAAAGGTCTAATATCCAGCATCTATAAGGAACTTAAACAAATTTACAAGAAAAAAACAAACAACCCTGTTAAACACTGGGCAAAGAACATGAACAGACACTTTTCAAAAGAAGACATACATGCAGCCAACAAGCATTTGAGAAAAGGTCAACCTCACTGATCATTAGAGAAATGCAAATCAAAACCACAAAGGGATACCATCTCACACCAATCAGAATGGCTATTAGTAAAAAGTAAAAAAGTAGTAGTTGCTGGCAAGGTTGTGGAGAAAAAAAGGAATGCTTATGTACTGTTAGTAGAAATATAAATTAGTTAAACCACTGTGGAAGACAGTATGGTGATTCCTCAAAGTCCGAAAGACAGAAATATCATTTGACCTAGCAATCCCATTACTGGCTATAAACCCAAAGGAATATAAATTGTTCTGTTAGAAAGATACATGCATGCATGTGATCATTGCAGCACTATTTGCAATAGCAAAAATGGAATCAACCTAAATGCCTATCAATGATAGACTGGATAAAGAAAATGTAGTACACATATACCATGCAGTACTATGCAGCCACAAAAAAAGAATAAGATTATATCCTTTGCAGGGACATAGATGAAGCTTGAGGCCATTATTCTTAGCAAATTAATGCAGAAACAGAAAACCAAATACAACATGTGCTCATTTATAAGTGGAGCTAAATGATGAGAACATATGGGCACATAGAGGAAAACAACCCACACTGGGGCCTACTGGAAGGTGGAGGGTAGAAGGAGAAAGAGGATCGGGAAAAATAATTAATGGGTACTAGACTTAATACCTGGGCAATGAAATCATCTTTACAACAAAGCCTCACGATGTAAGTTGATCTATAAAACAAACCTGTGCATGTATCCTTGAAAAAAAAAAAAACACACAAGCACAGCGAACCCAGGAAGGTCCGGCTCTGTGGGGAAGGGGCGTCCGCCAAAGGAAAACTAAGAAACAGAAAAACTTCATCACCGGG
>CAUYQU010061378.1:0-17379 GCA_963574635.1 Cheracebus regulus | reverse complement strand
AGCTGCGCCCGCTGCGAAACTCTTAACCAAGAGCTTTTCCAATTGCTGTTTTAGCCGAGCCTGATCACCTGGCTCGCTGTCTCAGAGCCTTTTGTTTTTTTAGTTGAATGGTCGACTCCCAGGTGTGCCAGTCGCCTGTTGAAAACGCGCCGGGATCTGTGTGATTCCCCCTGCGGGGACACACTGCGCAGGCTGAAACAGCGGCGCTGAGGTTCGTAGCGCTTTTTTGCCTGGGGATCTCCTGGGCTGGCTCCCTGATTCAGTCCCCCTTTTAATCTGCCTTCCCATAGCTCCACTCGCCAGTTAAAAGGCCTTTGCCCATTTTTTAATGGAGCTGTTTGTTTTTCTCTTGTAAATTTGTTTAAGTTCTTTATAATGTTGGATATGAGACCTTTGGCAGATGCATAGTTTACAAATATTTTTTCCATTCTGTAGGTTGTCTGTTTACTCTGTTGATAGTTTCTTTCGCTGTGAGGCTCGTAAGTTTAATTAGATCCTACTTGTCAATTTTTGCTTTTGTCGTGATTGCTTCTGGTGGTTGTCTTCCAGGGTTTTTATAATTTTGGGTTTTACATTTAAGCTTCTAATCCATTTTCAGCTGATTTTTATATAAGGTATAAGGGAGAGGTCCAGCTTCAATTTTCTGCATATGGCTAGCCAGTTATTTCAGTAATATTTATTGAATAGGTAGTCTTTTCCCCATTGCTTGTTTTTGTCAGCTTTGTTGAAGTTTAGATGGTCATAGACGTGCATCCTTATTTCTGGGCTTTCTGTTTTGTTCTATTGGTCTATGTGCTTGTTTTTGTACCAGTATCAAGGGGTCTTGGTTACTGTACCTTTGTCATATAGTTTGAAGTTGGGTAATGTGATGTCTCCAGCTTAGTTCTTTCTGCTTAGAACTGCATTGGCTCTTTAGGCTCTTTTTTAGTTCTCTATGAATTTTAAAATAGTTTTTTTAGTTCTGTGAAGAATGCCATTGGTAGTTAGATAGATATGGCATTAAATCTGCAAATTGCTTTGAGCAGTATAGCCTTTTTAATAATATTGATTCTTCCTATTCATGAGTATGGGATATTTTTCCATTTGTTTGCATCTTCTCTGATTTCTTTGAGCAGTGTTTGGTAATTCCCATTGTAGAGATCTTTCACTTCCCTGGTTAACTGTATTCCTAGGTATTTTATTCTTTTTGTGGCAAGGGTGAATAAGATTGCCTTTTGGATTTGGCTGTTTGGTTGTTGGTGGTGTATAGGAGTGCTAGTGATTTTTGTACTTTGATTTTGTATCATGCAACTTTGCTAAAGTTATTTATCAGCTGGAGGAGCTTTTGCGCTAAGACTGTAGGGTTTTCTGGGTATAGAATCATGTCATCTGCAAACAGAGATAGTTAAACTTCCTCTCTTCCTATATGAATGTGCTTTATTTTCATTCTCTTGTCTAATTTCTTTGGCTAGGACTTCCAACACTATGTTGAATACTAGTGGCGATGGGGTGCAACATTGTTTTGTGCCGGTTTTCAAGGAGAATGCTCCCAGCTTTTGCCCATTCAGTATAATGTTGGCTGTGGGTTTGCTACATATGACTCTTATTATTTTGAGATAGGTTCCTTCAAAACCTAGTTTATGGAGAGATTTTAACATGAAGAGGAGGTGTCTAATCTTATCAAAAGTGTTTTCTGCATCTATTGAGATAATCATGTAGTTTTTGTGTTTAGTTTTGTTTATGTGATGAATCACATTTATTGGTTTGCTTATGTTAAACCAACCCTGCATCCTGGGGATGAAAAGCTAAAGTGGATTAGTTTTTCGATGTGCTGCTAGATTCAGTTTGTAAGTACTTTGTTGAAGATTTTTGCACTGATGTTCATCAAGTATATTCACCTTAAGTTCTCTTTATTTGTTGTGTCTCTGCCAGCTCTTTTTTGTACATCTGGTAGAATTTAGCTGTGAATCCTTCAGGTCCCAAGCTTTCTTTGGTTGCTAGATTATTTATTACTAATTTAATTTTGAACTCGTTATTTATTGGTCTGTTCAGGGAGTCAATTTCTTCTTGTCTCAGTCTTGGGAGGGTATGAGTCTTTCCATATCCTCATTCAACTCACCTATTTTGCCTGTACAGAAGACAAATAGACCTTGGAGACTGACAGTGATTAGCTCAAACTTAATTAGGTGGTGATTTCAATTGCAGCTGCTGTTCCAGGTATGATATTTTGCTGAAACAAATCAACCCACATCCTGGTACCAGGTATACAGTTATTAATAATGCAAATAATTATTTCTCCAGACCTATTATTAAAAACTATCAGAAACAGTTTGTTTTTTACTTACAGCATAGCAATACTCTTTCACTGTCCTTTTTTCAGGGCTATTTTAGCTCTCCAGTTTTATGTCATCATCCAGACAGTAAGAAATTTGGTCACTTCTCCATTCCATAGGGCATTACAATGAATTATTACATTGATGATAGTATGCTAGTTGGATAAGATTATCAGGAATAGTAATTACTCTAGACTCCTTTTTGATACCTATTCATGCTAGAGGGTGAGAAATAAATCCCATAAAATTCAGTGATCTGCCACCATAGTAAAATTTCTAGGGGTCCAATATCTGAAGTATCTCTGGATATCTTTTTTAGGTTGAAGGTCAAGTTTCTGTATTTTGCCTGTTCTACCATGAAGAAAGAGATGCAATGCCTAGTAAACATTTTTGGGCATTGGAGACAACATATACTTCAGCAGGTATGCTATTGTCATGCATTTACCAGATAACTTAAAAAGCTCTCAGAGTTGAATGCTACCAAAAATAAGAGAAAGTCCTATAACAAGTCCACACTGCTATGCAAACTCTTCTGCCACTTGGGCAAATTCGGGAAGTATGATGGTGCTTGAAATGTCAGTAATGGACAGGATTGCTAGATGGAGATTTTCGGCAGGACCACATAAATAAATCATAGCACATTAATGTTGAGGATTTTGAAGTAAAGGTATTCTATCCTTTCCTTTTCTCCTTTTGAGAAACAGCTTAATTTCATGGCCCAAGCCAAGCTGTTATTCAGTAACAAGTTGGGTGTGCACAGCAACATGGCATCATCAAACAGAACTTATATATACTGAGATTGGGCTTAAGCAGATACTGAAGACAAAGTAAGTTGCATATGCAAATGGCTCATATGGCCATTTTCCAAATTCTTTATACATTATTACATCATCCCTCTCAACCTGTATCAATTATCTAATGTAAACTTTCTCATTACTAGTTAATTAGGAAGATACTTATTTATATTACCCCAACACCACCCAACTGTGGATGACTGCAGCACTATAGCTCCACTCTGCGTTAGCCTCGAGTGTCAGTAAAGGAGGAAAATATTTCTAGTTGGCAGAACTTTAAGAAGTTTTGTGATCCTTCTTGGTCATTTTTCCTAGAAGGAGAGATGACTGGAGGTACATATGTATATTATTTCATGGGAAGATTGTAATTTGTCTTGATGGGGTTAGGAATAACTTGGAGGAAACATAATTTGAAAATCAGTGGCATAGCAGTTAGGGGAAAACTACATCATTAGACCTCTCAGAATGGGCACAGAATGTATATACATTTGTTTTTCACGTGAATGATCACCAAAGAGCAATTTACACAGAAAAAAATGTTAACAGTAAATGGACAAGATGACTTATTCTAGGGATATAATCCAGAAGTGTCTGCCTATTAACTCGGACACTTCTGTTCTTGCTCAAGGTCTCATAAACTAAGTAACCATAGTGACATGAATGAAGATTATACATGGGCTCAGCAACATGGATTTCCAATCACTAAAGCTCATCTGGCTTTAGACATTGTAGAGTGTCCAACCTGTCAAAAGTAGAGACCAATACTGAGCCTCCAATATGGTATCCTACCAAGAGACCACTACCAATTACCTGGTGGCTGATTGGTTACATAGGACCATTTATGTCATAAAAGGTAGTTTTTTCTCCATTGGAATAGATCCTTACAATAAACACAAATGTACCTTTTCTTCCTGCAATACTACTGCCAGAACTGTCATTCATAAATTAATTGAATATCTTCTTAATAGTCATGGCATACCATACAACATTGCTTTTGACCAAATAATTCATTTTATAGCAAATGAAGTGCAGTGATGAGCTCATGCTCATATAATGAACTGTTCTTACCACATTCCTCTCACCCTTTGCAGAATGATAGAATGACTTTTTGAAGCTCTGTTATAGTGCTAGCCAGATGGCAGCACATTGCAGATTTATAATTTTCTCTAGAATAGAGTGTATGCCCTAAATTAGTGACTAACATATGGTGCTATTTCTTCCATAGCCAGGATTCAGGGTTTTGAAAATCAAAAGGTGGATGAGAGTAAGTCATTTTACTATTAGCCATAGAGATCCACTAGCATTTTTGTTTGTTTGTTTTTCTTTCCTATAATCTTGGGTCCTGCTCGATGAGAAGTTTTAGTTTTCTAGAGAGGAATGCTTTGACCACAGAATACAGCAATGGTTCAATTAAGTTGGAAGTTGAGTGTGCCACTTGATTAATTGAAACCCTTTAGGTCACTAAATTAATAGGCAAAGAAGGGAATATCTTTTGGATAAGATGATTTATTCTGACTTTAATAGAAAATATTTCTACCGAATGAGTGTTTTGGAATGCAAACGATCTACTGAGGTGCCACTTGTTACTCCCATGTCCTCTATGAAAGTCCACAAAAAACTGTCATTTGAACCAGACAGAATGCCAATTGATCCAGACTCTTCAGAAACGAAGGCAAGAAACCATGACCAGCTAAAGATGAAATTGTCAACACTCCTGTAGTTACTGTATGGCTTATGAGAACAAGATTGGATGAAACTGAATAGAATTCTTTGTTCACCAAATTGCAGGTGTTAGAGACATGGCTGCTTTTTCTATCTCAGGCAGTAAAAATAGTTAAATTTTTTTATTGGAAGAGAAAGAGAACAAGGAGATGAATGTATCCATAATTCAATGAAAGGAAAGAGTAAAACATTATGCTACACAGAACTGCCACAACTGATTATAGTGAAAGTTTTAAAACTCCTAATTAATACATAATAGTTTGGATCCTAATTTTTAAATACACAATCCCAAATGTTATAATTCTAAATGTTGAAATCCTGAATGATCAAAATTCATAAAGTCTAAATTCCTAATTTCTAAAATTTCTAACACTAAAATCCTGAAAATCACAATCACAGGATAGTTGCATCATGTTAAGTGAAACTATTACCTTTTTATTGTCTTTGATTGGAAATTAAGTATAGTTTAAACAGATCATATGGGTGCCAGGTTGATAAGTGGTAGACTTATGGACTTAATTTTAGGTGCCAAGTTTCCTGAATTAAGGAATGGCTAGACTTGGTAACATAATATTTCAGGCATGTCTCAGAGTGTTTCCAGAGAAGATTACGGTATGAGTCTGAGTGGATTATGTGAGGAAGATCTGCCCTCAGTGTTGATGGGCACCATCCAATGGGATAGGGGCCCTGAAAAAACAAATCAGAAGGTAATTTGCCTCTCAAGAGCTGGGACAGAATTTTCTTCTGCTGCTTCGAAAAACAGAACTCCAGGCCTGCCAGCCTTTGAACTCCAGGATTTATACCAGCAGCTCCCTGAATCCTGAGGCTGTCAGCCTCGGACTGGGAGTTACACTATTGACTTTTCTGCTTCTCAACATAAAAATTTTAAATGTTCCTCAACAAATGAAGGGATGTTCTTTTTGTACATCTGCATTTGTGAAAGATAAAATTTCCCAAGATCTTTGCTCTTTGGATGTCTGCATATGCTGCGGTGACCCATTTTCATCTCACAAAAGACTTAAGTTATCCATCACAGTATTTCAGATGATTGCAGCTATAAAGTTGGCTGCACACAATTACCAACCATAATAATATGTGTTTATACTTTTACTTTTGATCTTTTTCTTATTTTTGAGACCTATTTTTTTTATAAATAAGCTTTGTCTGCTCATAACTCTTATCCTCTTGTGACTATCATTAGTAAACCTGAGTGTTTCTGCATGCAAAAATAGGTATGTTATTATTGCCTAGGTATGTTATTATTTTGTATGAAGTGGCCTATCAAGTGATCTGTTATATTTTTATATGTTTCTTAAGTAAATATCCTTTAAAAAAATAAAAATCAATGTGTTTTAGAGAATTAAAAAAATTATACTGTAAGTTCTGGGATACATGTGCAGAATGTGCAGGTTTGTTACATAGGTATATATGTGCCATGGTAGTTTGCTGCACCCATCAACCCGTCATCAACATTAGGTATTTCTCCGAATGCTATTCCTCCCCTAGCCCCTCTCCCCCTGATAGGCCCCAGTGTGTGATGTTCCCTTCCCTGTGTCCGTGTGTTCTCATTGTTCAACTCCCACTTATAAGTAAGAACATGTGGTGTTTGGTTTTCTGTTTCCATGTTAGTTTGCTGAGAATAATGGTTTCAGGCTTCATCCATGTTCCTGCAAAGGACATAAACTCATTCTGTTTTGTGGCTCCATGGTATATATGTGCCACATTTCCTTTATCCAGTCTATCACTGATGGGCATTTGGGTTGGTTCCAAGTTTTTGCTATTGTGAATAGTGCCCCAATAAACATATGTGTGCATGTCTTTAAAGTAGAATGACTTATAATCCTTTGGGTATATACCCAGTAATGGGATTGCTAGGTCAAATAGTATTTCTGGTTCTAGATCCTTGAGGAATCACCAGTGTCTTCTACAATGGTTGAAATAATTTACACTTCCACTAAGAGTGTAAAAGCATTTCTATTTCTCAGTGTCCTCTCCAGCAGCTGTTGTTTACTGACTTTTTAATGATTATCATTCTAACTGGCCTGAGATGGTATCTCATTGTGGTTTTGATTTGCATTTCTCTAATGACTAGTGATGATAAGCTTTTTTTTTTTTAATATGTTTGTTGGCCACATAAATGTTTTCTTTTGAGAAGTGTCTGTTCATATCATTTGCCCACTTTTTGATAAGATTGCTTTTTTCTTGTAAATTTGTTTAAGTTCCTTGTAGATTCTGGATATTAGCCCTTTGTCAAATGGATAGATTGCAAAACTTTTCTCCCATTTTGTAGGTTGCCTGTTCACTCTGATGATAGCTTCTTTTGCTGTGCAGAAACTCTTAAGTTTAATTAGATTCCATTTGTCTGTTTTGGCTTTTGTTGTAGTTGCTTTTGGTGTTTTAGTCATGAATTCTTTGCCCATGCCTATGTCCTAAATGGTATTGCCTAGGTTTTCTTCTGGGATTTTATGGTTTTAGGTCTTACATTTATGTCTTTAATTTATCTTGAGTTAATTTTTAAATAAGGTGTAAGGGGTCCAATTTCAGTTTTCTGCATGTGTTAGCCAGTTTTTCAACACCATTTATTAAATAGGGAATTGTTTCTCCATTGCTTGTGTTTGTCAGGTTTGTCAAAGATCAGACAGTTGTAGATGTGTGGCATTATTTCTGAGGCCTTGGTTTTGTTCCATTGGTCTATATATCTGTTTTGATACCAGTACCATACTGTGTTGGTTACTGTAGTCTTGTAGTATAGTTTGAAGCCAGGTAGCGTGATGCCTCCAGCTTTGTTTTTTTGCTTAGGGTTTCTTTGGCTATATGAGCTCTTTCTTGGTTCCATATGAAATTTAAAGTCATTTTTTTCTAATTCTGTGAAGAAAATCAATGGTAGCTTGATGGGGATAACAACGAATCTATAAACTATTTTGGGCAGTATGGCCATTTTCATGATATTGATTTTTCCTATCCATGAGCATGGAATGTTTTCCATTTGTTTGTGTCCTCTCTTATTTCCTTGAGCAGTGGTTTGCAGTTCTTCTTGAAGAGGTCCTTCACATCCCTTGTAAGTTGTCTTCCTAGGTATTTTATTCTCTTTTTACCAATTGTGAATGGGAGTTCACTCATGATTTGGCTTTCTGTATGTCTATTCCTTACTTTCTATCCGAAGTATAGGAATGCCTGTGATTTTTGCATATTGATTTTGTATCCTGAAACTTTGTCAAAGTTGCTTATCATCTTAAGGAGATTTTGGGCTGAGACATAGCAGTCTATGTTATTTTGTTAATCTTTTAAAAAACTAGCTCCTCTCTAATTTCCTTGAGTAGTGGTTTGTAGTTCTTCTTGAAGAGGTCCTTCACTTACCTTGTAAGCATTATTCCTAGGTATTTTATTCTCTTCATAGCAATTGTGAATGGAAGTTTATTCATGATTTGGCTTTCTCCTTGCCTGTTGTTGGTGTATAGAAATGCTTGTGACTTGTACATTGAGTTTGTATCCTGAGATTTTGCTGACATTGCTTATCAGCCTAAGAAGCTTTTGGCATGATATGATGGGGTTTTCTAGATATGGGATTATGTCACCTGCAAACAGGCAGTTTGATGTCCTATCTTCCTATTTGAATACATTTATTCCTTTCTCTTGCCTGATTATCTTGGCCAGAACTTCCAATATTGTCTTGACTAGGAGTGGTGAGAGAGGGCATTCTTGACTTGTGCTGGCTTCCAAGGGGAATGCTTCCAGCTTTGCTCATTCAGTGTGATGTTGGCTGTGAGTTTGTCATAAATGACTCATTATTTTGAGGTATGTTCCTTTAATATGTAGTTTATTGAGAGTTTGTAACATGAAGGGATGTTGAATTTTATTGAAGGCTTTTTCTGCATCTATTGAGATAATCACATGTTTTTTTTCTCCTTTAGATCTGTTTATGTGATTAATTTTGTTTACTGACTTGCATATGCGGAACCAGTCTTGTATCCCAAGGATGAAGCCAACTTGATTATGTTGGATAAGCTTTTTGATGTGCTGCTGTATTCACTTTGCCACTATTTTATTGAGAATTTTTGCATCAGTGTTCATTAGGGATATTGACTGCAAGTTTTTCTATTTTTGTTGTATCTCTGCCAGGTTTTGCTATCAGAATAATGCTGGCATCATAGAATGTGTTAGGGAGGGGTCTCTCTTTTTCAAGTATTTGGAATAGTTTCAGAAGAAAGATTATCAGATCCTTTTTGTACTTCTTGTAAAATTCGGCTGTAAATCCTTCTGGTTCTGGGCTTTCTTTGGTTGCTAGACTATGTATTACTGCCTCAATTTCAGAATTTGTTATTGGTCTATTCAGGGATTCAACTTCTTCCTGGTTCAGTCTTGGGTGGCTGTATGTGTCCAGGAATTTATCACTTTCTTCTAGATTTTCTAGTTTATTTGCATAGAGGTTTATAGTATTTGTGATGATTGTTTATATTTCTGTGGGGCAGTGGTGATGTTTCCTTTATCAGTTTTTATTTTGTTTATTTGATTCTTCTCTCTTTTCTTCCTTTTTAGTCCAGCTAGCAGTCTATCTCTTCTATTAATACTGTCAAAAAAACAGCTTCTGTATTCATTGTTTTTTTTTTTTTTTTTTAAAGGGTTTTCATGTCTCTATCTCATTCTGTTCTGCTCTGAGCTTGGTGTTTTCTTGTCTTCTGCTAGCTTTGAGTGTTTTTTGCTCTTGGTTTTAGTTGTTATGTTAGGGTATCAATTTGAGATCTTTTTATCCTTTTGATGTGGGCATTTAGTGCTATATTTCCTTGTAACATTGCTTTAGTTGCATTCCAGAGATTCTGGTATGTTGTATCTTTGTTCTCATTGGTTTAAGAGAACTTCTTGATTTCTGCCTTAATTTCATTATTTACTTAGGAGTAGATTGTTTAATTTCCATGTAGTTGTGTGGTTTTGAGTGAGTTTCTTAATCTTGAGCTCTAATTTGATTGCACTGTGGTCTGAGAATTTGTTATAATAGTTCTTTTTCATTGGCTGAGGAGTAATTTACTGTTAATTATGTGACCAATTTTAGAATAAGTGTCATGTGGCACCAAAAAGAATGTATATATTGTTTTGGGGTAGAGAGTTCTGTAGGTATCTATCAGGTCCACTTGATTCAGAGCTGAATTCAAGTCCTGAATGTCTTTGTTAACTTTCTGTCTTGATCATCTTTCTAATATTGTCAGTGGGATGTTAAAGTCACCCACTATTATTGTGTGAGAGTCTAAGTCTCTTTGTAGGTCTCTAAGAACTTGTTTTTTGAATTTGGGTGCTCCTGTATTGGATGCATATATATTTAAGATAGTTAGCTTTTGTTAAATTGATGGCTTTGCTGTTATGAAATGCCTTTGTCTTTTTTGATCTTTGTTGGTTTAAAGTCTTTTTTTTGTCAGAAACTGGAATTGTAACGCTGCTTTTTCTCTGTTTTTCATTTGCTTAGTAAATTTTCCTTTATCCTTTTATTTTAAGTCTATGCGTGTGTATGCATGTGAGATGGGTCTCTTGAATACAGCACACCAATGGATCTTAACTTTTTATCCAGCTTGCCATTCTGTGTTTTTTAATTGGGGCATTTAACCAGTTTACATTTAAGGTTAATATTGTTATATGTGAATTTGAACCTGTCATCATGATGCTAGCTGGTTATTTTGCTGACTTGTTTATGTAGTTGCTTCATAGTGTCATTGGTCTGTATTCTTCAGTATATTTTTGTAGTGGCCAACAATAATTTTTGTTTTCCATATTTGATGCTCCCTTCAGAAGCAAGGCAGACCTAGTGTTAATGAATTTACTCAGCATTTGTTTGTCTGAAAAAGATTTTATTTCTCCTTTGCTTATGAAACTTAGTTAGACCAGACATGAAATTTTAGGCTGGAAATTCTTTTCTTTAAGAATGTTTAATATTGGCTCCCAATCCCTTCTGGCTTGTAGGAGTTTTGCTGTTAGTCTGATGGAATTTGCTGTATAGGTGACCTGGTCTTTCTCTCTGGCTGCTCTTAACATTGTTTTTTTTTCATTTTGACCTTAGAGAATCTGATGATTGTGTGTCTTGAGATTGATTTTCTCATGGAGTATCTTACTGAGGTTCTTTGGATTTCCTGAATTTGGATGTTGGTTTGTCTTACTACGTTGGGGAAGTTTCTCCTGGATGATTCTAAAGTGTGTTTTCCAACTTGATTCTGTTTTCCCTGTCTCTTTTAGGTACCCTTATCAGTCGTAGGTTCAATCTTGTAACATAGTCTCATAGTTCTCAGAGGTTTTGTTTGTTCCTTTTCATTCTTTTTTCTCTAATCTTGTCTGCCTGCCTTATTTCATCAAGATAGTATTCAAGCTCTGATATCTTTTCTTCTGCTTGGTCTACTAAGCTGTAGGAAGATCTACCATTCTGGAGTCTGGAGGATGGTGAACCTCTTCTCACAGCTCCACTAGGCAGTGCCCCAATGGCTGGCTGTGTGGGGGCTTTATTCCCACATTTCCCTTCTGCACTGCCCTAGCAGAGGTCCTCCATGAGCACCCCACCCCTGCAGCAAACTTCTGCCTGGGCATCTAGGCATTTCCATACATCTTCTGAAATCTAGGTAGAGGCCTCCAAGTCTTAATTCTTGACTTCTGTGCACCCACAGGCTCAACACCATGTGGAAGCAGCCAATACATGGGGCTTGGACCTCCGAAGCCATGGCCTGAACTGTAGCTTGTCCCCTTTTAGTCACAGCTGGAGCAGCTGGGATTCAGGGCACCAGGGCACCAAGACTGCACACAGCATTGGGACCCTTAGCCTGGTCCATGAAACCATTTTTACTTCCTTTATCTCTGGGGCTGCCATGAAGACCTTTGACATGTCCTGGAGACATTTTCCCCATCGTCTTGAGAATTAATGTCCAGCTCCTCATTGCTTATGCAATTTTCAGCAGCTTGCTTGAATTTCTCCTCAGAAAGTGTGATTTTCTATTCTATCCCATTGTCAGGCTGCAAATTTTCTGAACTTATATGCTCTGCTTCCCTTATAAAACTCAACACCTTTAACAGCACCCAAGTCACTTCTTAAATGCTTTGCTGCTTAGAAGTTTCTTCCACCAGATACCTGAAATCATTTCTGTCAAGTTCAAAGTTTCTCAAATCTCTAGGGCAGGAGAAAAATGCTGCCAGTCTCTTTGCTGTAACATGAGTCACCTTTGTTCCAGTTTCCAACAAGTTTCTCTTGGTGATCTGAGACCACCTCAGCCTGCATTTTATTATGCCTATCACTATCAGCATTTTGGGCAAAGCTATTCAACAAGTCTCTTGGAAATTCCAAACTTTCTCACATTTTCCAATCTTCTTCTGAGCCCTCTAAACTATTCCAACCTCTTCCTGTTACTCAGTTCCAAATTTGCTTCCATGTTTTTGGATATCTTTTCAGCAATGCCCCACTCTACTGGCATCAATTTACTGTATTAATCCATTTTCATGCTGCTGATAAAGACATACCCAAGACTGGGCAATTTACAAAAGAAGGAGGTTTAATTGGACTTACAGTTCCACGTGACCTGGGGAGCCTCACAATTATGGTGGAAGGCAAGGAGGAGCAAGTCATGTGTTACATTGATGGCAGCAGGCAAAGTGAAAGAATGAGAGCCAAGTGAAATGGATTTCCCCTCATTAAACCATCAGATCTTGTAAGACTTATTCACTACCATGAGAACAGTATGGGGAAAACTGCCCCAAGATTCATTTATCTCCCACCAGCTCCCTCCCACAACACATGGGAATTATGGGAGTACAATTCAAGATGAGATTTAGGTGAGGACACAGGTTAAACTATATCACCATCCTTTTACTCTCTATGTTTATGAGTTCAATTGTTTTGATTTTTAGATTCAATAAATGACAGCATGTAATGTTTGTCTTTCTTAATATTGGTTTTGCTGTATCCCATAGGTTTAGGTATATTGTATTTTCATTAGCATTTGTTTCAAGATATTTTTTAGTTTCCTTCTTTATTTCTTTATTGACTCACTGGTCATTCAGGAGTGTATTGGTTTATTTCCATGATTTGTACAGTTTCCAAAATTCCTCTTGTTATCCATTTTTAGTTTTATTTCATTGTGACTTTTAAGCCTTGTTTTGTGACCTAACATATGGTCTATTTTTGAGAATTTTTTTTGAGAAAATAATTCATGTGCTGAGAAAAAGAATGTGTATTCTGCAGCCACTGGATAAAATGTTCTGTAAATATCTATTAGACCCATTTTGTCTTTAGTGAAGACTAAGTATGACCGATCTGTTTAGTGCTGAAAGTTGGGTTTTGAAATCTCCAGCTACTCCTGCCACTTTGTATTTTTTTTTCTGGTTGTTTTGTGGTGTTCTTTCTTTCTTTTCTTCCTGTCTTCCTTTAGTGAAGGTGATTTTTTCTGGTGACATGATTTAGTTTCTTGTCTTTTAATATTTTGTGTATATCCATTCTATGATTTTTGGTTTGATGTTACCAAGAGGCTTGCAAGTACTGTCGTATAACACATTATTTTAACCTGAGGAGAGCTCAACACTGCTGCATAAACAAAGAAGAAAAAGAAAACTAATTAAAATTCTATGCTTTATCATGATACCCTCTTTTAAAAATGCTTTGTTGTTTCTATTTATATCTCATTGTGCTATGTCTTGAAACTCTGTTTTAGTTATTATTTTTGATTGGTTGATTGTTTAATCTTTCTACTTAGGATAGGAGTAGTTTATGCATACCACAGTTAGAGTGTTATAATATTCTGTGTTTTTCTGTTTACTTACTATTACTGGTCAGTTTTGTACCTTCAGGTGATTTCTTCATGCTCATTAATATATTTTTATTTTTGATTGAAGTACTCCCTTTAGCATTTCCTGTAAGACAGGTCTGGTGTTGATAAAATCCTGCAGCTTTTGTTTGTATGGGAAAGCATTTCTCTTTCGTATTTGAAGGATATTTTTTGGCAGATATACTATTCCAGAGTAAAAGATTTTTCCCATCAGCATTTTGAATATGTCATGCCACTCTCTCCTGGCCTGTAAGGTTTCCATTAAAAAGTCTGCTGCCAGATGCATTATTATTGGAGCTTCATTGTATATTATTTGTTTCATTTCTCTTGCTGTTTTTAGGACCCTTTATCCTTGATTTATGGGAGTTTGATTATTAAATGACTCAAAGTAGTCTTCTTTGGGTTAATCTTCTTGGCCTTAGAGAAACTGATATCTTTCTTTAGGTTTTGGAAGTTCTCTGTTATTATCCCTTTGAATAAACTTTCTACCCCTCTTTTTCTCTACCTCCTCTTAAAGGCTAACAACTTTTATATTTAACCTTTTGTGCTGTTTTTTTTAGATCCTGTAGATTTGCTTCATTGTTCATTCTTTTTTCTTTTTTTCTCCTCTGACTCTGTGTGTTTTCAAATACATTGTCTTCAAGCTCACTAATTCTTCTTTTTGCTTGATCAATTCTGCTATTAAAGAACTCTAATGCATTCTTCAGTATGCCAATTGCATTTTCAGCTCCAGAACTTCTGCTTGATTCTTTCAAATTATTTTAATCTCTTTGTTAAAATTTTTTGATAGAATTCTTAATTCCTTCTTAGTATCTTGAATTTCTCTGAGGTTCCTCAAAACAGCCATTATGAATTCTTTGCCTAAAAGGTCACATATCTCTGTTTCTCCAGTATTGGTTCCTGGTGACTTATTTAGTTTATTTGGTGATGTCCTGCTTTCCTGGAATGTGTTCATACCTGTAGATGTTCCTCTGTGTCTGAGCATTGAAGAGTTGTGTAAATCATTGTAGTCTTTTTAGTCTGAGATTGACTGTACCCTTCCTTATTGGGCAGGTTCTCCAGATATTTGAAAGGACTTGGGTGTTATGATCTAAGCTTTATCTGCTTTATGGGGCATTCCAAGCTAGTAATGCTGGAGTTCTTGCAGACTCATAGATGTATTGCTTTAATGGTCTTGGACAAGATTCAGGAGAATTCTCTGGATTACCAGGCAGCGACTCTTAGTCTCTTCTCATTCTCCAGAGCAGAGTCTCTCTCTCCCTCTCTCTCTCTCTCTCTGTTCTGAGCCATCTAAAGCTGGGAATAAAATGACACAAGCTCACACCACTATGACTGTACTTAGACCTGAAGCCAGCACAAAACTGCATCTCACCCAAGGCCTGCTGTAACCATTCCCTGTGTACTGCCTTTGTTTGTTCAAGGCTTTGGGGCTCTACAATAAGCAGGTGGCAGAGCCAGCCAGGCCTGTGTTCTTCCATTCAAGGTGGTGAGTTTCCCCAGGCCTGAGGTGGATCCAGGGGTGCCACCTTGGAGTCAGGATCTGGAGTCAAAAACCTTAGAGGTCTGCCTGGTGTTCTATTATACTCCACATGAGCTGGCACTGAAACCACAAAATACAGTCCTTTCCATTCTTCCCTTCCTTTTCCAAAGGCAGAGAAGCCTCACGCAATAGCCACCACCACCACCACAGTCCCATAAGGCATTCTGCCAGACTATCACTGATACTTCCTTAAAGCCCGAGGGCTCCTAAGTGAGCTTGTTGTGAATTTTGTTGGGTCCTGGGACTCAAACTTTAGGGCAGTGGGCTCCCCTCCAGCCAGAGCAGATCCAGAGATGCTATCCAAAAATCTAGCCCTGAAACCTGGGACCCCAGAAGCCAGCTTGGTGTTCTACCCTGCTATCATCAAGTTAGTAGCTGAGGTGCAAGACAAAGTCTCCTTTACTTTTTCCTCTGCTTTTCTCAAGGAGAAGAAGCTTCATTCTTTCACCACCAACCACTGCTGGTAATGTGCTGAATCTCAACTGAAGCCAGTAAGTCTCAGAGGCTCCCCCAAGGCCCTTGACATAGAACCTGGGTATAGAGCTGGTTGTTCAGGGCCCAAGGGTTCTTCAGTAAGGTGATGAATGTTGTCAGGACTTGCTTCTTGTCTTCAAGGCAGAGGATTTTTTTTCTGGCTCAGGGCATGTCTAGAAATGTGATCTGGGAGCTAAGGCCTGTATCAAAGTTCTTGCAACTCTGACTAGTGCTAGTATCCAAAATGCAAGATAGTCTTCCACACTCTTCCCTCTCTACTCTTCAACTGGAAGAATGGGGACTCTTTTGGAGCTGTGCATCCTGGGGTTAGAGGAGGGGTGATGTCTTGGCTGTTCCAGCTGATGTCTCAGTATGTCACGTGCCCCACAAGTTCATTGTCTTCTGGGCCCAGTTCAGCCCTAGGACTCATCTAAGACTTTCAGTTCTTACAGCCTAGGATACCTTTCAAGCTTACTTGGAGACACAGAGCACTTTGGCCTTAAGTGCTGAGGTTTGTGGGAACTCAAGTTGGGACTGCTGGGATCGGCAATTCTTCTCTGGTTTAAATGTTCCCTTCCTGGGTGAGTGTCAGCTGAGTTTGGTCCTGTTTTTCTTTCTGCTCTAACAGAACAGCACTGAGGTCAGTGCCTCACAATTTCTCTGTTTCTCCAGCACCCAGAGATGCTCTCTGCACCATGCCACTGCTGCCAGTGTTGTGGGAGTAGTGGCATTGGAGATTCCAAATTGTTTTTTCTATCTCTTCAGTATCTTTTGCATTAATATGTAGTTAAAACCAAGTACTATGAGGGCTCACCTGAGTTTTGGTTCTTATAAAGTTTTTTTTTCTGTGTTGATGGTTAAATTGGTGTCCTTATTGGGGGACAGTTGGTGAAGGCTTCTATTTTGCCATTTTACTTTGCCTCTCTTCCTGTCTTTTCATCTCATTTGTTTGGAGCACCTTGTCTTATTTCTTTACATGTCTGTATTTTTTGTGTGTGTTATAACAAGACATAACTAGTGGGCACTGGGGCTCAATAGTTATAACTATATGTCTAGTGATACATAATATATAGTTATACATAATATATTGTAGCAACTCTGGATTCTGTTTTTTTTTCTTTTTTCTTTTTTTTTTTTAAGAAAAAGAAAAGGAGAAAAAAAAGAAACAGCAAAAGAAAGAAAAAAAAGAATGAAAGAGAGAAAGAGGACGAGAAAGGGGAGAGAGATTGGGATTCTTGTTTTATTGTCCAGGCTAGAATGCAGTCTAAAAATGGGTATTAAAAACCTCTTTTATGCCAATAATTGTGCTTAACAATGGAGACAGGAAGGAATAGGGGATGAAAATAACAAATAAGCAGCCAATCAATTTTTTTTTTTTTTTTTTTTTTAAGATGAGGTTTCACCATGTTGGCCAGGCTGGTCTTGAACTCCCGACCTCAGGTGATCCACCCACCTTGGCCTCCAAAGTGCTTGGATTACAGGCGTGAGCCACGACGCCCGGCCCAATCAATATTTTATTTAAACCTGTGAAATGCTATGCAATTGCTGAATAGTGATTTACTTCCAATTATGTGGTCACTTTTAAAATAGGTATAATGTGATACTGAGACAAAGTATGTTTTGTGGATTTGGGGAGGAGAGTTCTGTAAATATTTGTTAAGTTTACTTGTTCCAGGTCTGAGTTCAAGTCCTGGATATCCTTGTTAATTTTCTATCTCGTTGATCTGTCTAATATTGACAGTGTAATGTTAAAG
>CAUYQU010061376.1:0-13422 GCA_963574635.1 Cheracebus regulus | reverse complement strand
ATATGACATATCTTTTCATTTACTCAGGCCTTTAAAAATTTTTCTTAGTGCTTACTTTGGCAGCACATAATGCTAAAACTGGAACAATACAGAGAAGATTAGCATGGCCCTTGCACAAAAAGGTTATGCAAATTTGTGAAGCATTCCATATTTTTTTAAAAAAGGAAGAAAAGAAATAATAAATTAAAATAAAAGTTCTCTTAGTAATGTTTTGTACCTTTGGATATTCAGGTCTTTTACTATTTCTTAGATTTAGTCCTACATAATTTATGTTTTTATGCTATTGAAAATGGTTTTGTTTTATAATATTTTTCAATTATTCATTGCAAGTATATAAAAATACAACTGACCTTTATATGTTGACATTCCATTCTGAGAACTTGCTGAATTTACTTTTTAAATCAAGCAGGTTTTTGGAGATAACCTTAGGATTTTCGTGTTGTTTATGAATAGTGACCATTTTACTTATTTTCTAATCCTTATAGCTCTTAGTTCTCTTTCCTGTCTTATTGCAATATTAATGTGGAAAGTTACATTGATTGAGTTTTGAATATTAAACTCATTTTTGCATTCTTGGGATAAACTCTACATGGTCATATTATATAATACTTTTTATATATTACTGAATTCAATTTGCTGACACTTTGATAAGGCTTCATAAATGAGTTGGGAATGTTCTCTCCTCCATTTTCTGAAATAGTTTACATAAAATTGTATATTTATTTCTTATGTGCTTGGTAGAATTCACCCTGAAGGCATGTGGGCCCTCTCTTTGTTTTTGTAGAAAGATTTTGGCTTATGGATTCAATTTCTTTAATAAACATAGACTTATTCAGATTTTAAAAGCCTTGTTGGGTCAGTTTTGGTGAATTGTGTCCTTTTAGGGAATGCTTCCATTTGGTCTAACTTATCAAATTCATTGGCATAAAGCTGTTTACAAACCTCCTGTTATGCTTTTAATGTTTATAGTATCTACAGTGACATCCCTTCTAATTATCCCTAATATTGACAAGATACCTTTTCTATCTTTTTATGTTGATACATCTTTCTAGTATTATATTGATGTTTTAAATGTTTTCTAAGAACCAATGTTTTGGCTTGTTGATTTTCTTTGTTTTCTGTTTCATTAACTTGTGCTGTTTATTGCTTCTTTTCTTCTAGTTAATTTGAGTTTATGTTTTCTAGCTTCTTAAGGTAGAAGCTTAGGTCATTGATTTTAAGTATTTCTGATTTCATAATGCAAACATTTAAAATTACAAATTTTTCTTTAACCACTGCTTTATTTGCAGCCCATGGATTTTGATACCTTGTGTTTTTATTTAGTTCTCAAAATATTTTTGAACTTCTCCTGTGATTTCTTTTGCCCATGGGTTATTTAGAAGTGTATTGCTTAATTTTCAATGTTTGAGGAGTTTCTATCATGTCTTTTTGTTATTTACTCCCAAACTAATACTATTTTGGTCAGAGAACTAATATAATTATAATCATTTGAAATTTATGGATTTATCTTATGGCCCAGGATCAGTTCTATCTTGAATATTCCATGTACTCTTAAAAAGAATGTATACTGTGTGCTTGTTGGATGTAATGTTCTATAGCGTCAAAGATTTAGTTGGCGAATAGTGTTATCACATCTTCCATCTCTTTTCTGTTTTTTCAAACTTGTTCTATCAATTGCTGAGAGAAGGATGTTAAAATCTTCAAATATAATGATTGATTTTTCTATTGCTCCTATTTCTCTGTCAATTTTTACTGAATGTATTTTGAGGCTCTTCTAAAATATTTTTTTAAATTTACAATCTCTCTTCTGTTTCTTTTCATTTAAATGACAACTTATTTGCTGAAGAAACGGGGTTATTTGTTCTGTCCAGTTTTCCAGGTTTTAGGTTTAACAACTACATCTCTATGGGGTCATTTAATGTTCCCCGTTCCTATGTATTTCTTGTAAACTGGTAGTAGTTTACCACTAGTAGCTAGATCTAGAATCTTTTTGAGACTTCAACTTTTTGGAAATCATATTTTATAGGCAGTATCTATAAGTTTATTTCCTTCAGGAGTCCCAGAATGTCACGTTTAAAAAAAATTATCAGCAGCTATTGACAATCATTCTAGATTTATTATTTTATTGGGGCTTATAAAATGGAGTATTCTAGTGCTGTGAATTCTTCTTGACTAATTAGATGGAATATTTCTTTAAAGAGAAACTTCCTCTTATCAACTATGTGTTTACTCTGAAAAACAGTTTGTATAGAAAAGGCAGGATAAACGTCAGATTTTTCCCCTTATGAGTTTTAAAAACAATAAATTGGTTCTCTACTATCCCTCAAGAGTGACTGAGATTTTTTTTAAATCCTTAAGAACTCATGGATTTAAAAGTTTGCTGTTATTTCATAGCATATCATTAGTATGATCATTGATGCCCAAATCGTTCCATTTTTATTCAGCAGTAGCCCCCTTAAATTCCTCCTGATTTTAACCTTGGCTGCATATTGGATTCATTTGGGGTGGGGGGCTTTCAAAAATACCAATACCTGGGCCCCCTTTGCTGGGACTCTGAGGTAATTAGCCTGTTGAGTGACCCAGTTATCAGGCTTTTATAAATCTCCTCTGTTGATTTTAATGTGCAGTCACAACTGAGAGCCACGGATGTAATAGTTTTAGAATAGCAACTCTAAGCCATAAAGAATAATATGATGGTCTAACACAGTTAAAAATATTTTTCTTTGTTGTTCTTTTTTCTTGGTGTATCTGAATAGGAATATGTGTTAATTTATTGTGTTAAACATTTTGTGCCATATTTCCTGTGTGTGGCAAAGTCACAAACGATGTACAGTTAGGTTCCATTTATTTCATTTTGCAATTGATATTAAGGAGTTTCTTTTTCCAATTTAACTTTATAATTATGTGGAATATTTATGTGGTTCCAAAGTAAAATCTATACATCAAAATATGTCTAACGAAGCCTGGCTTGTATCTCTGTCTCCTCTACCCTGTTTTCTCTCTCTCCTAGAAGTAATTTTTTGGTTTTGATTTATCCTTTTAGTATATGTACTGCTGAAGTGAGCACAATTCTTTTCTTTAAAAAAATGAAATAAAATAAATTCCCCCACTTCTTAGATAAATAGCAGCAAATTATAAAGACTTTTCTCCATCGAGAGCCATTTTAGTAGTACATGTCTTAGTAATGCGTTCTTCAAGGACTGGTAAAATAGTGTGCTTACATGGACACATACAGGGGAACAACACACAGTGGGGCCTATTGGAGGGTGGAGGGTGGGAGGAGGGAGAGGATGAGGAAAAACAGCTAATGGGTTGATGGGTACTAGACTTGATACCTGAGTGATGAGATAATCTGTACCAGGAACCCCCATGACACAAGTTCATCTACCTAACAAACCTGCACATGTACATCTGAACTTAAAAGTTTTTAAATAAGCATTACTATTACTTTTATTAAATTTCTGAAGTCGGATCTGCAATCTGCAATGTTATAATGATTACATTTGAATGCTTTAATGTTGTCTTCATTTGAATTTTCTACACATCATAGCAATTGAATATTGTCTTTATATTGTCAGTATGGTGTATTATCCTTAAATTCAAGTATTTGCAACATAACACATAAAAAATAGTGTGCTTGTTTGAACCACGTCTAACGAGGGGAGAGAGATAAGAAATACTCATCACAATATCAAGGACTTTCTTAGCTTAATTACAATATAAAGGTCTTTCCATGTATTTAATTAAGCTAATGTCGAATGTGTGTGTCTGAGGGTTAGAAACTAATCAAATAGAATTTTAAACTCCGTTTGTCTTTGAGATATTTCTGAGATTTGGAGCTAGTTTTAGTTTTAGACAAGCAGGTATAGAAGAAGGTGCCTGATAAATGATACAGCTTCATTCTCTGATGATTTTTGAGGAGCATTTTTATTGTGCATATTTCACAATTACACATGCATTCTCTTTTTTTCTACAGTCACAGGATTTGATCTGTGGGGCGTGGTAGTGGCAACGGGGGTGGTCTGCACATTCTACTGTACACTGGTACGTCCAGAACATATTTCCCTTTCCCACCTGCCCACCTGCTTTGCAAAATTGACAATTCCAGTTGTTGTATGCTGCAATCTGGTTTGTCCACACCTACTCTCTCCTATTCCCGACCTCTCTCAGTGTAACATTTTTGTGTAAGAAATAGTCTGTAGTATAATTTGATCCTTTGTAGAAAACGGAGCACAACAAATTTTTTCTTTCATCTGATCCGTCGCAATGGTTCCTAATCTTGTCTCCTGATTCGTCTGTACTGTTGCCAAGTTATTATATTTGTGCTCATATTATTCCTCAGCTTAAAAACGTGTGGTAGGTCGCAGGCGCAGTGGCTCCCACCTGTAATACCAGCACTTTGGGAGGCCGAGGCGGAAGGATGGGCTGAGCCCAGGAATTTGAGACCAGCTTGGGAAACATAGTGAGACTCTGTCTCTACAAAAAGAATCTAAAAATTAGCCAGGCGTGGTGGCACACACCTGTAGTTCCAACTACTCGGGAGGATGAGGTGGGAGGATCGCTTGAGCCCAAGAATCTGAGGCTTCAGTGAGCTGTGATTGCAGCACTGCACTCCAGCTTGGGTGGCAAAGAGAACCCGGTCTCAAAACAAAGACATACCTGTGATACCTTCCCCTTGCTTATAGGCAGAGGTGACAAAATATGCAAAACCAGTAGGGCATGGCTCTGATATTATGTGTGCTGGTCCACAGCAGTGAGGAAGTCTTATGGAATCCCTGATACTCTATGCCTTAACCCTTTAGGTGCTGGATCTTGTAAAAGATGGGGCCCTCAGCCAGGTGCTGGTTCCACTCAGGTCATAGAGAAACTTGGGAAAATTCTGATGGTGGCTAGTTCAGATCATTTATAGTATTTAACAGCGGATATGACCATCTGAGTGCAAACCGATTAAATCTCAGCTCTGCCAGTAGGATAAATTCATATTATTTACTTGTAATTTGACTCTGAATTTTTCTTCCCAGTGATCTCCCAACACCACTCCACTTCATTCTAAAATATGTATGTATCTGGGCACATTCAGCATCTCATGTAGTTTGACTCCTTGATGCTTTTGTCCATGCTCTTTTCTCTGTTGGGCAGACCCTCCATCTTTGCCTCTGCTAGATTTAAATATCTCCTTCTGCATGAAGATTCTCCCAACCTGACTGTTTCCCTTGAGTGTACTTCCTGGCCAACTTACATGTTTTTATCATTTTTGTTCAGCATATTGTAGATGCCTAATAATGTCTGATAGAAGCATTAATCCTAATATACTTTCCCCTCAAAGGGCGGTCTTAAAGCAGTTATCTGGACAGATGTTTTTCAAGTTGCCATCATGGTGGCTGGATTTGCATCCGTGATTATACAGGCTGCAGTGATTCAAGGTGGAATCAGCACTATTTTAAATGATGCCTATAATGGTGGAAGATTAAATTTCTGGAAGTAAGTTTCTATTTACTACTTGGGTAATTGAACACATCTTTTGTATTCTATAAAAATAATCTCTTCATTGAAATAGTAGATTTATATTAAAAAACAAACCAACAAATTGCTAAGGATATGGTCGAGCAAATTGAAGCAGATGAGTAAATATGTAAAGAGCCTCCCTCTGTTCTTTAAGGGGTTAAACCAGTCAGATGGTACTTAGCTACATTGTACTTAGAATGGTGTTTTCTCCTGAGAAGGGACTTAAAGCAAAAAAAGTGTTTTCTTTCAGGTGCTAAAGTCCAGAATAGGTTGAAAAGTGGGACAGGGTGATAAGGAAAAAGACAGTAGAAAGTTCAGAAAGGGCAGCCTCTGCCTGGGTGTGGTGGCTTACACCTGTAATCCCAGCACTTTGGGAGGCCAAGGCAGGTGGATCGCCTGAGGTGAGGAGTTCAAGACCAGCCTGGCCAACATGGTGAAACCCCATCTCTACTAAACACACAAAAAATTAGTCAGGCATGGTGGCAGGCACTTGTCATCCCAGCTATTTGGGAGGCTGAGGCAGGAGAATTGCTTGAACCGAGAAGGCGGAGGTTGCAGCGAGCTAATATCGCACCACTGTACTCCAGCCTGTGCAACAGAATCAGGCTGTCTCAAAAAAAAAAAAAAAAAAAGGAAAAGGAAAAGGCAGCCTCTTAAAAGACAAACACTATCATATTGGATTACAGCCTGCCATTAAAAAGAGAGAGAGAGGGAGAGAGAGAGAGACAGATACTGGAGGATAGTGATTTCATCTTGACAATTCTTTGTATTTAGCAACTTTGAGAGTTTCTCTTTTGATATTGCCCTGGCAATATATAGTATATTAACATCGAGGCTTATGATTATGTATTATAATTATAAGTATGTATTATATAATGAACATTGTCTAATATTAAGTATTATTTCTAGAGAATTGACTAGGAAAGTTATGGTCAATGCTTCAAGTAACAGTATAGCACAATATGTAACATGTTTTAAACAGCTGTTCAGTTTTCCTAAAGAAAGAACAATGAAGAGACTAGATATTTCATCCCAGATACATCACACAATTTAAAAGAATATTGAAAAAACCTTACGTTTTGTATCAATAGTGTTGTCCTTTTGCTATATGGAAAGGGACCCATGTCGTCTTGAACTAACCTACCTTCTCTTTGAGATAGCAGCCCTGCTTTGAAATAGGCAGTCTGAAGAAAGAAAACCATTTTGCATTTGGTGGCTCTTTTCTGGTCTTCTGAAAATAAGCACCAAAATTTGAGAAAAACTTTTTCAGAAATTGGAATGGGTCCATGTGTTAATTTGCAGGAATGAATTTTAGTGAATCAACTTCAACTATTTTCAATATTTCTTTCCTCCATTTACCTCAAGAAAAGAGCCTCTAGTTGCCTAGCTTGGGCCATGGTTTCACCCCTTGGCTAGGGCAGAACAAGGTATTTTGACTGATCATCAGCTGAGACTATTTAATGGAGAAATGGTAGTTTCCTCAAAGCAAACCTGGCTTGCTGTTACCAGAAGAGGGAGAGGGGAAATCCAGGAAGTGGAAGCAACCAATGGCTGCTCTTGATTATTCCCGAATCTCTTCCTGGTAGGCCAGGCTGAGGAGACAGGGTATGGAACCAACAATTTTTCTGCAAGATAGGTGTCACTTTATACAAAGGCTACATATATTGGAGCACCTAAGTGATAGCTTACATCCATTAGTAAGAGATTCTTAAGAAAAGACTAGACATTTTTATGACCTTAGCCTTGCAAGTTATTAAGTAACAATAAAAAGTCTTATTTGTGTTTCAGGCTTTTCAACAGTGTCCCTTGTTATTCTGATATGTTTTGAGAATATGGTAGACAAAGTATTGCTCAAGTTGAGATACATGAAGAAAAGACGGATATTGTATTGGTATTTTCTGTGTTGTCTGTTATTGGCCTATGTATTTTGTATGGACTAAACCACTAAATGGAGTGTTTAAAATCTTGTCATACTTCCCTCAGATAGCTCACTGACTCCTTTTGGCTCTTCTGTTAGCTAATATAGTAGCTTCTCTCTCTTAGGGAGAAAGGGTCAACACTCTTGAAACTCTTAGACTTTGATATGAAATCTTAGACAATGAAATAGAAGTTCTCACATTTCCATAAGAATGCCAGAATATGCATACAATTAGAGCACTTAACTGACCTGAAACATAAGATTTGAAATGGATTTGCAAAAGTTAGTAGTTTTAAGGAAGTGTCTATGGAAGTTAACTTTGCAGAAAGTTTTCTAGCCTATATTGAGTACCATAGATGAACAGAATCATTCCTTCCATTAAAAAAAGATCTTTCAAACATGGAAGTTCAGCTTTCTCTGTGACAATATTTTGGACTTATGTACATGATGTCATAAAGTGGTTTTAAACTATTAGTACTTAGCTTGTACAAATAGCATTTTAATAAAGCATAATTAAAATGACAAGTAGTTTCTAGAAAATGAAAAACGTTAAACTGCATTAATTGACTGATTTGTTGAACCTGAATATAGATTAGAACTATGACTACATGTACTGGGAGAGGAATTCTATACACAAAATGTGTTAATTTTGTGTTCATTTTAGTGCCATCTCTATTACTGTGGTGCACTTAGGAATGTTTTTCTCTCTCTCTTTCTCTTTGTTTCATGTTCTTCTCTGATTGCAGCATGACAGATTTGTTTAAACAACGGTTTCCTTAGATCACAAGAGAACAATTTATATAAATGCTTAGAATGATGACAACATTCATTTCCCACCAGTCTATTCTAGAATTTTCAGATCTCTGAAAATAACAATTTTTATTTCATTGAACTTAAATTAGAAATATTTCCACCTTTTAAATTACTTAATAAATATGTACATATTTATGTATGTGTTGTGTATATAAATATACATTGCTTGCTTCCAAAAATAATCAGAGGATTTTTTTTTTTTTAGTGTGTGCTAACAATTCAGATTTGTTTTCTGTTTCTTATCATTTAGTTTTAATCCTAACCCTTTGCAAAGACACACCTTCTGGACAATTATTATAGGAGGGACCTTCACATGGACGAGCATCTACGGTGTCAACCAATCCCAGGTGCAGAGATACATTTCTTGTAAAAGCAGATTCCAGGCAAAATTGTAAGTAATACTCCTTGGTTTATGAATCATTAATAATCATCAGTTGTCTTTATGGAAAATCTTCCTTAAGTCACCTTTAGCTCCTTTATGTCTTTTGTGTCATGAAATTCTAAGAGATAAGTGACATATTGGGTAACAAAAGGACCAAGAATAAAGTAGTACTGTATGTTTTAAATCAGCTATTTGAAAATATTTACGTGAATTATTAATTAAACAAATCAGCATTTATTGTGCATCTGTTTGCATAAGAACCTATGGGAGATAAACAAATATAGCCTTTGTCATGAAGAAAGTTAACCACAAATTAGGAAAATATATGCAAGTATGTGAAAGAAAACAATAATACTAGAGAGATAGAACAGTTTCATGAAACAATAGAGAAAATGTTCCAGATTATATAAAGTACTTTGTATTTCATTTTCAGACACAGTCATGGGTTTATAACCCTGCTCTCATACTTGCTACTTGAGTGATCCCGGGCACACTCTTCAGTCTTTTTGAGCTGCAGTTTCTACACTTGTAAAAGGAGGATAAGAAAAACTATACACTTCATGGGAGGTGTCATAAAATACTGTTTGGCATACACTTGGTAGAGACCTAATAAATGTAGATTCTTTTTTCCACTTCTACTGATGTGATTCGAAGGTGGAGGATGGGTGAGAAATTCCTATTGAACTGGCAGAATGAATATGAAGAATGATCATAATCTGGGCAGGTAGAGAAGAGTGGGAAGGTAGGTGGAGTGATTTAGATGAAAGCACAGAGGTGGGAAGGACAGCATGATCTAGAACTCTCGAGCCCATCTTGGCTTGAGCAAAGAGTGTGAAATGGTGGCTGGTTCCTTCTCTGGAGGCCTCACATCCGTGCAGTGCTCACCACTCCCTGTACTGATAAATAGGCTGATTCTGCTCACATGCTTTTAGGGGCTTCAAAACTCTTAGGAGATTGAGTAAGAGTCCAGGGTAGATAGGGCGAGGGAAGGAGGACAATTCTATTTCTGTTTAAAGGAGAAAATGAAGACATTGTGTTGTCATATTTCAGAACTCAACATACTGAGATTAAATTAGAGATTATATCTTTGAAGAACTCACAGTGAAAAATCTATATGAATATGGATATAATAACTGGATATGAGATCCCCCAAAATGAACTTAGGAATTCTGGTATTTTAAGGAATTTTGGAGGAATGTAATTTATATAGAGAGTAGTCTATTGTACTTTTAAATCTACACTAGAGCTGATACCTGTCCCAGAGTAATTGTGGACAAGCTCTTTTTCTGTTTCCTTGGGAACATGAAGCCCAAAAAGCCCGATCTCATAACTTAAATAACAGCATTAGAGCTTTCTTGATAAAAATCAATTCCCATAAGCATAGTGGATCTCCTGCATGAAGCAGACTCTCTGAACCCGGGGGACTCATTTTCATCTGCCTTCTCACACTTATGCTATGGGAAGAATGAATCCCTGCTAGAAAGCCAAGACCTACTGATATTGATTGACAAGAAACAATATCAGATGTTGATAAGTGGTCAATTCGAACAGACTTAAAGTGAAATAAAACAATATAATAACCTCAGAAATAAGTGAGAAGAGGTGTTTGGGCAAGAGAGTATCCGGGCGTAATTTTCTGGTAATTTGAAGATAACAATAGCAAAACATACTGCAATGTTAGTCAATTGAAGGGAGAAGGATAAATCTGATAAATCTGATAAACTCACCTTCTGGTTCTTCCGGATGCAGACTCTGAGCTTGAGGTTAGTATGGAAGAGTTTATCAGAGAATCACTATCTGTAGAAGGGAAGAAAAGGAAACAGGTTTGACAAGAGGGAGGCGCTGGACCGTAATGCAGTCTCAACAGAGACCTCAAAGGGAGCTCTAGAGCTAGGGTGACTCTTCAGACTAGTCCCATGTTAGGGTGAGGGGACTGGGCCTTTAAACCTCTGAATCCATTTGTTATTGGATGCAGACTGCATGGGTGGTTGGGGAGAAGGAGGCATGACTTCGGGGATGGTACCTCTTGTCCACCTAGGACAGCTCATCACTGTTTGCTATAGCACAGGGGAAAAAATATGTAGCCAACTTAGCAAGAGAAATGTTTACTCTTCAACTGATTATTAAGATATAGGATTCAATAACATTAACACTAATATCAATAACTAGTATTTAATAAGGCTTTATTATGTGTAAGTACCATGCTATATGATATATACTATTTTATTTAATTTTATAACTTTGTGACATAGACATTGCTATCCTAGGCTTCAGTGATGAAACTGAAGATCAGAGAGGTTGAATTACATGCCCAGGGTTACATACAGTAAAGCCAGGATTTATGCTCAGGACTGGCTCCAATGCTGTGTAAAATCTTTGTTCTCTCCTGGAGCACACACAGTATATTATAATGCTGAACATTGTTTGAGAAGATACTTGTCCAAGGAATACAAGTTTGCATTCCTACTTAATGTATGGTCTTATAAACAAAATTTAAACAAGTTTCATGAGTTACTGTGTAAATGTTAACAATGCTTAGCAGTTTACAATTGCATTACTTTTAAAAGGAAAATGAGTAATAGTTTATGTTCGGTTGACTATTAAAATCCCTATTTCATGACAAGAAGACCTGAAGTAGTATAACTAGGTACCTTTATAAAGCTAACAATGCCCCTGGAGCTTTGCTCATGAGAATCCACTCTTTCATGGCGAAATCACACGCATTCAAATATTTCCAAATGCACTGTCGATTGATTGGTATCATAAGCAGAATATTAGGCTAGAATAAAATAAGTGGCATTTTTGATAACGAAAAGGAAATGCGCATGTATTGAATCTAATCATGAGGGTCTTTTTTGTTCATGTAACAGGTTTCAGAATCTTTGGGAGAGAAATTACAGTTGTCTTTTGCTGGTTTGTTTTCACTTCTTTAGGTCTCTCTACATCAATCTTTTGGGACTCTGGGCAATCCTCACATGCTCAGTGTTATGTGGGCTCGCCCTATATTCCAGGTACCGTGACTGTGATCCTTGGACAGCCAAGAAAGTGTCTGCACCAGACCAGGTTCAGTACCATGTCTTTCTTACAGGTGGATTAATAATATTCAAAAAGCTTATTAGTTGGAGGAAAGAGCATTTATGTTCTTGTAGAGAAACGGAAAGTGGACATGCCATAATCATCTTAAATTTCCATAAAGCTTTGGCTAGAACTTATTTTAGCAGATATAGCACGAATTAAGAGTACTGCATCTAAAATTAAAATACAGAAATACCAAGAAAAAATTAAGTAGAGTGTTAAATAGAAATAGCTCAAGGCTGGGAGTAGAAATGTAAATAGTTTTGTTTTTTTGTTAAACTACACAAACCATGGTACTGTAGAACATGTTGTGGGTGTTTGTTAAATCTTTTATTTATAAACATTTAACTTCCAATTTTTTAAATGATGGAGAAATGGATCTAATGAGTGAACATTTATTGAATACCAACCATGTGATGACATTCTATGCCAAGAGCTTAACATGCTTCATTTAATTCTCACAACCCTGCAATCTTGATTTTACAGATGAGGAAATGCTTCTCAGAGAGGTTATATAACTTGCCCAAAGTCACATTGCTAGCAAGTAAGAATAACAACAACCGGTTATCCAACACCGACTATGGGCCAGGCACTACCATAAATGCTTTATATACATTTCAACTTACAATCTTCACAGTCATGCTCTGACGTAGTTCCTATGATTGTCTCCCTTTCAAAGATGAGAGAACTGAGGCCTAGAGAAGTTAAGTGAATAACAAGGTGGTAACTTGGAGCCAGGATTTAAAGCCAAGCAAGCTGCCACCAGAGCCCTAACTTTGAACCTCTGTGCCATTTATTGTCTTTCAAAAAGGGGAACTAGAATTCAAACTCAGGATTGCCCAACCCTAAAGCCCGAGTTCTTGCCAAAATTATTTTCTATGACTTGCGTGCCTAGGGGATTCATTGGAATGAAAACAGGCTGATTTTTTGTTGATGCAAATGACATCTTATGCTCCCCTTTATTTTCTAACCCCAAAAAGAAAAATACAACTTTGTGGGGTTGGAAAATAAAAACACCCTTGAGCTGTGTTTCTTAAATCTATCTGAACCTATGCCCTCCTTTTGATAAACACATCCTCCCTCTTCTCTCAGAGAATCTAAGGATCACATTTACTATGAGGATGGAGGCACTCTTCTGTTACATTCCCTCTAATAAAAAATATTTTGTGACTGTTGTCAATCTTTATTGTCTGTAGTTTGTATCATGAAGACAATAAGGACTTTTTAAAAAGTTTTTAATGTACTTTACCTTTAATCTAGACAAAAAAAAAAAAAATCCCTGTGACTTCCTACCTTTGAGACATCTTGTAGAATACATTCAGGATATGTTGCCTGCACACGTTTAGAGAGTCCGTGAAGGTTTCTCCTCAACTGATGTTTCCAGGACTGTGTTAGTTAACAAGTTAATTCAATTAACGTTTCACTGAGGATCCCATACCAATAAGACAGTGGAAGATTTTGTCAAAATCTTATTCTTGGCTGGTCATGGTGGCTCATTCCTATAATCTCAGCACTTTGGGAGGCTGAGGCGGGTGGATCACTTGAGGTTAGGAGTTCGAGACAAGCTTGGCCGACATGGTAAAACCCGTCTCTACTAAAAATACAAAAATTAGCTGGACATGGCGGTGCACCCTGTAGTCCCAGCTACTCAGGAGACTGAGGCAGGAGAATCACTTGAACCTAGGAGGTGGAGGTTACAGTGAGCTGAGATTGAGCCACTGGACTCCAA
>CAUYQU010061375.1:0-74572 GCA_963574635.1 Cheracebus regulus | reverse complement strand
TATTCCTTCCTGTCTCCATTGTTAAGCACAATTATTGGCATAAAAGAGGTTTTTAATACCCATTTTTAAACTGCATTCTAGCCTGCGCAATAAAACAAGAATCCCATTCTCTCTCCCTCTTTCTCTTCCTCTTTCTTTCTTTTGCTGTTTCTTTCTCCTTTTCTCTCTTTTTCTTAAAAAAAAAAAAGAGTGCTTCTTGCTGTTCCTTTGAATCACCTGCTTCGCAGAGGCTCTACCCACCCAAATCACAAATGCTGCCCCAGCTCCCATCTTCACCAGTACTCAGCCTATTCTAAAAATGCGCCTTCTATTGGTCTGTGTAGGCTACTTTTTTTCCATTGTCCCCAAACGTACATTAATTCCAGCACCTGAGAAAAGTCATGCGGAGATGGAACCCTGAAGGTGAAGGGAAAACAACACGGATCATCTGAGGATATATTCTAAGGCACAAAGATGACGCTGAGAGATACCAATGTACCCATTCAATAGGTTCCCAAAACCCAAACCAAATCAAACATCACCACGCCAAATCTAAATTACAACACTTTATTGCAGCATCGGCAAAGGTCAGATTTCTGAAGCTGGTGAAGATTGGGCAGCATTTCCATGTGAAATGTTACAACTTTACAAGTTTTGTTTCTTATTTAAATCTACATGCAGAAACTGAAACATGGTAAAAGAAAAAATGCAAAATAGCTAGAAAAAAAGATGTAATCAAGTTGTAGCATACAGATGTGCTCTTCAACTAAATGTACTATGCCTACTGGAAAGCAAACGAAAGACAACTATCCTAAGAAATGAACAGATTGTCAGAAACAGACTAAGAACCCTCATTTCTATTTAGTGGGGGAAAACAAAACGAAACAAAACGAAAACAAAAGCAAAATAAAAGCTCAACTTGTTTCCATACTTTGTTTAGAGACAGAGGCTGTAAACCCACGAAGGTCAACAAAATATTCGATCCACTTCTTGCTGTCCTTCGTTCGTTCTCTGTGACATGCTGACTGGCATGTTTTGTTTTCAATGATACTTACAATGGGCTCAACTAGATCCCTGTTCTTGGGCTGGTATCACGTTTCTAAGCCATCTGAATTAATGCTCTCTGTATACTAAAACAGTCTTCACATTTTTCTTTTACCCTAATAGGCTATTTTATATCACTGACTCTGATGGATACACGGATTTTTCTCCCTCATCCTTTGTTCCTCTTGATAAAAATTCCTAAACAAAAGCCTTCCTGGTGGATGATCTGGTATTTGGATATCTTTCATCATTTTGTTGTCCTGCACGTAAGGTTTTACTAGAAGATTTTCCTGCTTGCTCTATACTTTTCTACTGTAGTCCTGGAGCCCCCAAATGTATCTTCTTCCAATATGGGATGTTCAATTCAGAGACACTGAAACTCAAATCAAGTTTAAAGCTCAAGTTCATTTCCCCCACACCATTACCATCACAACCCGTTTCTTCTCTGGCTCAATCATCTCCTTGATGCTCTCCTTGGTATAACTGCTCAGTAGTCAAGTGAACCATCTCATTTCTTGACTGCCATTCTCAAGAGAAGATGAACCCTCGAGTGATTTCCATTACAAAAGGCCTTTTCTGCCTTGTCTGGAAGCGTCGGCTTGTTCCGGTGTTGGCAGAGGCTGGTGTTTCTGCCTCCTGGCCCCAGCCCGTCCCAGGTTTAGATTCGCAACTCTCTAGACCGACCTGCTGAGATGTATCCACTGCTCTCATTCAATTGCTGGAGGACTCCACTATCCACAACATCAGATACAGGACCTAATGAAATGACACGTGCTGCTGGATCAACGTCTCCTAAAGGAACAAATAGGGTCATGTCAGAGAGCTTACGGCAAAGTCCAGCAAGACAGTGTCCGCAACACTACCCACCACCATCAAGTGACTTCCCCAGGTTACAGCTGCCCCTGGCACCTGTGGCTTCCATATCCATGGATCAAAATATTCACGAAAAAAACCCCAAACAATAAAAAAGTAACAGCACAACAATAAAAATGACATAAATATTAAAAACAATACAATATATCAACTACGGGCATAGCATCTACATTTTATTAGGTATTACAAGTCATCTAGAGATGATTTAAGGTACACGGGAGGATGTGTATAGATTATATATAAATGCTACACCATTTTGTGTTTTTACCAGGGACTTGGGTATCTGTGCATTTTGCTGTCTTAGGGGGTCCAGGAAGCAGCCCCTGTGGATACTGAGGACAAGTGAAGTGCTTTTTTCAGAGCATATGTGCTCTCTACTGAACTACAACAAAACCAGAGCCATTGGAGCAGTGACTGGAGGGGGTGGCTCCTGTGTCTCTTCTATGGCTAATTCCCAAGATGCTAAGAATTCACGGTTTGTGTTACGATTCAGTTGTGTAACCCCAAAATTCCCATGTTGACACTGAACTGTAGTACCTCAGAATGTGACTGCACTTGGAAACAAGGCTGCTGTAGATATAATTACTTAAGCCAAGGCCATACTGGAGCAGGGTGGGGCCGACCCAGTAGGACTGCATCTCTATAAAAAGGGCAAATGTGCACACAGACACACACACGGAAAAGGCCACATGCAGACAAAGGCGGAGACCAGGGTGATGTATAACAAGGTATGGAAGTCAAAGACTGCCAGCACCCCCAGCAGCGAGAAGGCGGGCCTGGAGCAGTCCTCCTCCAGCCCTTAGAAGGAACCAGCCCCGCTGACTCCCCGACCTCAGGATTCCTGCTGGCAGCCTCCAGAACTGCAACACAGCAAACTTCGGTCATTTAAGCCACTAGTGCTGTACTACTTTGTTATGGCAGCCCGAGCAGACTAACAGTTTGTTTTCACACAGCAAATTATGTTAGCAAGGAACTTTCAAAGCCTAAGATGCAAATATGGAAAGGGATATTTTCAGCTGGATAAGAGCCATAACTCTTCCGGAAGTGAACTAATGGAAAGAACACAAGTATTCCCTGAGATAATCAAAGAGGAGATTCAAGGATCTCTCCCGAAGTCAAGAAAAAGCAGCACTAACCTAGAATACTTAAATAAATGCAGACAGAAAAAAATGTTCACAAATCGTTGCTAAGAAAGGTAGAGTTACACCACTAGTTATAGCGTAAGGTGTCATTTGACTGGTTTAGAGACAATCATTCTGAGTGACTTAAAAATCTATCCACTCAAAAAGTGTTTATTAATACAATATACACTTTGGATTAAATCCAATTCTACAAGAGACTCTATTTTATAACAAAACTATCACCTATTTAACCTAACATAAAGATATTAAAAAAAAATCTGATGAAAAAATGCAGACTCTACTTAGATGGGTTTAAAAGCAATCAAGACCAGCCTGGGCAACATAGTGAGTCCTCGTCTCTACTAAAAAATAAACAACTTAGCCAGCTGTGGTGGTATGTGCCTCTAGTCCCAGCTACTGAGAGGCTGAGGCAGTACTGCTTGAGCCCAAGAGGTCGAGGCTACAGTGATCTATGATCATGCCACTATACTCCAGCCTGCGTGACAGAGCAAGACGCTATCTCAAAAACAAAATAAAACAAAACAAAAATTTAAAAAAAGATGGGTTTAAAAGTCAGATAGTATACCCCCAGGCCACTAAGTGTGGGCCGCACACCAGCAGTTTTGACATCACTGGAGAACTTGTTAAAAGTAACCAGAGCTTGCTGTGCTCCTTTGGCAGCACATATACTAAATATTGTAGCGATACAGAGAAGATCAGCATGGCCCTGTGCAAGGATGACACGCAGGCGGGGTGCAGTGGCTCATGCCTATAATCCCAGCACTTTGGGAGGCTGACTCAGGCAGATCACTTGAGATCAGGAGTTTGAGACCAGCCTGGCCAAAATGGTGAGATGTTATCTCTACTAAAAATATAAAAATTAGCTGGCCGTGGTGGCACATGCCTGTAATCACAGCTACTTGGGAGGCTGAGGCATAAGAATTGCTTGAACTTGGGAGGCAGAGGTTGCAGTGAGCCATGATCCTGTCACTGCACTCCAGCCTGGGTGACAGAACGAGACTCCATCTCAAAAAAGAAACAAAAAGAATGACATGCAAATTCATGAAGCATTCTATAATAATAATTTTTTAAAAATGTAAGAAATGAACTGGAACTTGCTTTTTAATGAGTCTAGAGAGTTAATATGTATTTTAAAGTTTGAGGAGCACCGAAATAACCTATACGAATTTGTAGCATCTAAGCCATATTAGTATTAACACTTGCCAAAGATGTGAAGCTTCACAGTTTTCAATACTAGCACAGTAGAAAAAGAAACTTGTTCTGCAATACAGAAAACCCTACATAAGAGTTTTACTTACAGCACTGCTGCTGTTTCAACTCATTGTAAGCAAATGCCTCTAAATGGTTAAAGGGCTGAAATTTTAATTTATGTCCTTATTTCAAGGATCTCATGGTTAGAAAATATACAAATACAAATTAAAATATGGGAGTCTATTAAAATCCACAGGAAAACAAAAATTTACGTCGGGTGCAGTGGCTCACGCCTGTAATACCAACACTTAGAGAGGCCCAGGTAGGCAGATAACTGAGGTCAAGAGTTCAAGACCAGCCTGGACAACATGGCGAAACCCCGTCTCTACTAAAAATACAAAAATCAGCTGGGAGTGGTGGTGCATGCCTATACTCCCAACCACTTGGGAGGCTGACAGGAGAATCGTTTGAACCCGAGAAGCAGAGGCTGCAGTGAGCTGAGACTGCACCACTGCACTCCAACCTGGGCAACAGAGCAAGACGCTGTCTCAAAAAAAAAAAAAAAATTAAACTATTTTTTTTTTGACAGGGTCTGACTCTGTTGCCCAGGCTGGAGTGCAGTGGCAGTGGTGTGATCTGTACTCACTGCAGCCTCCACCTCCTGGGCTCAAGTGATCCTTCTACCTCAAGCTCCCAAAGTGCTGGGATTACAGGCGTGAGCCACTGTGCCTGGACGTAAAATACTTTATAACCAGTTTCCCAACAAATTTCCCTTTATCTATCATATAACATCACTAATATTAATAACTGAATTTTTTTTTTTGAGACGGAGTTTTGTTCTTGTTGCCCAGGCTGGAGTGGAATGGCGTAATCTTGACTCACTGCAACCTCCACGTCCCAGGTTCAAGCGATTCTCCTGCCTCAGCCTCCCAAGTAGTTGGGATTATAGGCATGCACCACCATGCCCAGTTATTTTGTATTTAGTAGAGACAGGGTTTCACCATGTTGGTCAGGCTGGTCTCAAACTCCTGACATCAGGTGATCCACCTGCCTCAGCCTCCCAAAGTGTTGGGATTACAGGCGTGAGCCACTCACCATGCCCAGCCAACAACTAACTTTTTAAAAAGCATGAGCCAAGTGAAGACTCAACCTGAAACCAGTTTCTCAGACTTTACCTTCCATCATCTAGGAGGAATTTGCCACTTGGACATCTGATGAACCCACTGCTGTAGACACATATATTTCAATTAAGTCTGGCTTGAGGTTAAAAATAGAAGAAAATAAAGAGGTCTCAAACCACCAGGAGAGTCCATCCCCACAGTGTTTCTTTCAAATGACTACATTTCTTCACTTAAAATGTAATTTTTTTTTTTTTTTTTGCTTTGAGACAGAGTCTCGCTCTGTCACCCAGGCTGGGGTGAAATGGCGCAACCTCGGCTCACTGCAATCTCCGCCTCCCGAGTTCAAGTGATTCTCCTGCCTCAGCCTCTGGAGTAGCTGGGATTATAGGTGCCTGCCACCATGCCCAGCTAATTTTTGTATTTTTAGCAGAGACAGGGCTTCACAACATGTTGGTCAGGCTGGTCTCAAACTCCTGACCTCAGGTGATCTGCCTGCCTCGGCCTCCGTATGTGCTGGGATTACAGGCATGAGCCACCACATCTTTCCTTAAAATGTAAATTTAAAAAATGGCAAAGAACATCTGGTCCTCTAAAGGGTAAAAATCTCATGTTTCCATGTTTGCCTGTTATTCTACCATTTATCACACCTATACTTTAGGAGCACTGACTATAAAAATTCCATTCATAATACTTTACAGAGTACCATTCTTAAGACTAATGGACAAGTTAGGTTTTCTTTTTTAAGGTGCCATTTTAAGAAGAGATTTTAAAACAGGTTGAGTGGCTAGCTCAAGAGCTCGGACTCTTATTTAAAAAAAAAGAAAAACACAGGGAAGAGCTAGGGAGCAGAACTGGAGTAAGAATGTTTATTAAATGACTAAACATAGATTGTCAAAAGTTCCTTTGTCCATTCACCAAATATTTACTGAGCATCTACTAGGTGCCAGGCACCAAGAGCTATAAAGGAGACAGAATGGAAACAACATGAGACTTAGTCTTTGCTCTCATCGCTGGTAATCTCATGGTGGGCAGAGACAAGCTAGGCGGTACTTAAGGAGGACAAGGTCTACAGAAATACCTAACTCATGGCAGCAGACCCACACTGACCTATGTCAGACTTGAGAACATCAAGGCAGGACCTGAAGGAGCAGGAGTTCTGCAGGGGGAACAGCTGGAGACTGTTCCCTCCACCTCCCAGGTTCAAGCAATTCTCCTGCCTCTTCCACACAGATGAGGCAGAAAGAACACAGAAGTAAAGGTCAGCTAGGCTGGAGCAGGGAAAGAACGGCAGGAGATGAAGCTGGTTTAACCTATGTCCACCTGCACCACAGGGCCTTGCGAACCAAGCTGAGGAGTTTAGACTTTTCATCCTACAAGCCATGAGCGGCCATTGGAGGATTTTAAGCAGAAGGGCTCACATAGACATCAAATTTGTATTTGAGAAAGAACACTGGGTCTGTAGGGATAGACTGAATTGGAAAGGGTTGAAGGGCTGAGAAAAGACAGAGAGGCTGATGAGGAGGCTGAGGTGCAACAGTAACCCAAGCAAGAGGCAATGGTGGCTTGACCCAGGGTCTTGGCTGTGGGCAGAAAATAAAACAGGCAAGACTGGGGGCCATTTGGGAGCAGAAAGCAGAGGATTTGCTAATGAACTAGATCCGTGAATTGAGGGAGGAGGAGTCATCAATAATACAACTTCCTCTTCTGTTGTGGATAAGGGGGTGCTTCCTCTCCCTGCACTGGAGACCCCAGGGAAGAGGGGCTGGGGCAGCAGCATGGAGGCTTCCATCTCTGAGTCACAGATGGGTGGACAGTCAGAAATGAAAATGTGAGATCTGGGCTGGAGACCTGGATGGCAGCCAGGCCACTGGGAAGGATGATACCTCCTCTGAGTGTGCAGAAGGAGAAGAGGGCCCAGGCTGAATTCAAGGAACACAGACATCCCTGGGCAGGGCAAGCGCAGAATGGAGGCGGTGTCAGCAGCAGGGGCTGCAGTGGTCAAGGGGTAGAAAAAACCCTGAACCCAGCAGAATCACAGATGCCAAGGAAGGGTCCATTGGGAGAAAAGGAGGGCCCATAATGCAAAGTGCAGCTGAGATGAAGCTAACATGGCAGGTGGGGATGCCAGCAAAGGCAGAAGTTGCCTAGACCTGGGGACTGAGAAGGGGAGAGAAGTCAATAATGAACCTTCCTTTTTTAGTGTGGCCAGCGGGGTGGACAGTGCCTCCCACTGCCAACCGTGAACTGGCAGGGGCAAGTCACCCAAGTGGGAGCGAGAAAGGGCAAGTGTAGCTGATTCTTCCAAGGGGGAACTGGAGGGAGGAAGGAAAATAGAAAGTGAAGGAAATCTTTTGAAAAGTGACTAACCCTTATAGCCAGGTAAGAAAGGCTTCCCTCTATGTTCACATGCACTTGATGACAGCACATATATGCCTACATGTCTCCTGTCTTGTCCTGAACAGACTCTCACCCAAGGTTTTTTAAACAGACAAATGAAGAGGGTGGAATTATCTTTCAAGTACCTGTACTTGGCTTCCCTACTGGACCATAACCTGGTGGGTAAAGACCCTGTCTTTTACTTCATCTTCCACAGTGCAGTCCTGAATGATTGTACAATGAGGAGGGCAAATCCTATTGGATACCCCTTATGTCATCCAATTCCAGAGTGAGTCTACAGAAACTACTAAGACACTATACTTGCAATACATGAACTGTGAAGGGATTAGGGATGAAAAAAAAAATAAAGTGCTATTCGGAGATGTCAGGCTGCAATATGAACAGGTGAAGATGATGGAAAACATCAGGGTATTATGTTGATGCAAAAGTAATTGTGTTTTTTGCTATTTTTTTGAGACAGAGTCTTGCTCTGTCACCAGGCTGGAGTGTAGTGGCACAATCTTGGCTCACTGCAACCTCCACCTCCTGGGTTCAAGCAATTCTCCTGCCTCAGCCTCCCAAGTAGCTGGAATTACAGGTGCGCGCCATGCTCAGCTAATTTTTGTAATTTTTGGTAGAAATGGTGTTTCACCATGCTGGCCAGGATGGTCTCAATCTCTTGACCTCGTGATTTGCCCATCTCAGCCTCCCAAAGTGCTGGGATTACAGGCATGAGCCACCACGCCCAGCCTATTATTATTGGCAAAAACAGTAATTACTTTTGCACCAACTGAAATACAAATATTCTAATAGTTATGGTCTCTGATGATGAGGCAGGAGGGAACAGATGTTATCAAGAACACTGTGGCATATGTTTAAAGCTACTCTAAGAAAATGTAAAAGCAGGAAATGAACATTTTTCATTGCCTGTTAACATAGCTAGTTTCTACATTTTAGCCATAATAAAACAGGCTTAATTAAAGGACTTTAATAAAGTTTGGATAATTAAAAATAACCTAATACCTTATGCCTAATTAGATAGGTTTGCATATCATTTCCAACTTGGATTTTTTTAAAAAAATTATACTCAACAGATGCTAAATAATAGATCTCCAAACTGTCTTTACAAGCCAATTTTCTTTCTTTTTCTTTTTTTTTATTTTTTGAGACGGAGTCTTGCTTTGTCACACACGCTGGAGTGCAATGGTGTGATCTCGGCTCATGGCAACCTCCATCTCCCAGGTTCAAGCGATTCTCCTGCCTCAGCCTCCCAAAGTGCTGGGATTACAGGTGTGAGCCACCCCGCCTGGCCGATAAGTCAATTTACTACATTACAATTTGATTAGAGTTATCTGAGCAAATAGCTCAAAGACAAATGTTGCCAGAACACACAAATATGTTCAGTGAGTAAAAGACACAGGTTCTGATGAATACATTTTCCCCATGCTACTCTCCTGAATCATGTTCTAATTCTGCCATCCCCAGCACAAGCCTCATCTATACCTGCTCCTCTGCTCCCAACAACAAAGTGACATCTTGGGCTGTTGTGGAGCCTCGGTGTAAACACTAATCCCCTAAGTGAGATCAGTAAGGGCAGCAGAAGTCACTGTCACTTTAACCACTAGAAAAAATTAGTTGAGGTGGGTGGACCACCTGAGATCAGGATTTCCAGACCAGCCTGGCCAACATGGTAAAACCCCGTCTCTACTGAAAATACAAAAATTAGCCGGGTGTGGTGGTGCACGCCTGTAAACCCAGCTACTCGGGAGGCTGAGGTAGGAGAATCACTTAAACCTGAGAGGCGAAGGTTGCAGTGACCTGAGAGTACGCCACTGTACTCCAGCCTGTGTGACAGAATGACACCCAGTCTCAAAAAAAAAAAAACAAAATTAGTTGATGATGGCATGATCTTTAGATCATATTCCAGAAAAACTTTAAATAACTTACCCTTAAAAAACATAATAGAAGTCTTATTAGGGAATATCTTAACTTTCAAATTCGTTATAGAGTTTTAAATTATCTCACAATAAACAATTTAATTTTAAGTGGAACTGGTATGAATTTCATCAGGAAATTTTATAATTAAAAAAAAAAAAAACATGCCAAGTGCAGTGGCTCATGCCTGTAATCCCAATACTTTGGGAGGCCGAGGTGAGCAGATCGCCTGAGGTCAGGAGTTCGAGACCAGCCAGATCAACATGGTAAAACCCTGTCTCTACTAAAAATACAAAAATTAGCTGGATGCAGTGGCATGCGCCTGTAGTCCCAGCTACTTGGGATGTTAAGGCTGGAGAATCGCTTGAACCTGGGAGGCAGAGGTTGTAGTGACCTGAGATCACACTACTGCACTCCAGCCTGGGTAACAGAGCAAGACTCCATCTCAAAAAATAAATAAATAGGAACAAACTCTACCTGCATGGTTAAAAGTCTAGCAAACAGACTTTTAGTTTTTGTAAACATCGAAATTAATTAACCCTGACCTGAGAAATTCTATCACAAAGCCTATGATGTCTCTCTCTTGCTCATCTATAACTTCTCCCTCCTATTAAAACAAATAAAAAAGAAGTCACTCAGAGAGAATGAAAGCCAACATCTAGCTAAAACCAATGTCTTTGTAAGAACAGCCACATGGGTAAATCGCTTGAGCTCAGGAGTTCAAGACCAGCCTGCGCAACATGGCAAGACTCTGTCTCTACAAAAGACATAAAAATTAGCCAGGTGTGGTGATGCATGCCTATAGTCCCAGCTACTCGGGAGGCTGAGATGGGAGGATCACTTGAGCCAAGGAGGTTGAGGCTGTAGTGAGCTGCGATTGTCCCACTGCACTTCAGCCTGGGCAACAACAGACCAAGACCTTGTCTCAAAAAATTAAAAAAAAAAAAAAATACAGAACAACCACACCTATGGTATAAAGCAGGTTTTTTTCCCTTCAAGTATCTACACAATTCAAAGACTTTTCTATTTTGCTAATAATTAGGGCTTTGCCAAAAACTATAATCCAGAAATCTCTAATTTATTCTTACAGACATGATGAGAAACACCTAAGGAAGGAGTAATGACTGCTGTACCTCCCACCAGTCTTAAAGATTAGATCTGCATTAGGTGCTCCCTTTGGATGCTGGTAGCGAGGTCGCCTCTCACGATTGGTGTTTGCTGGAGCTGGGCGCTGTGCAAGAGACTGCAACATTTCTGTAATTAGGAACAAAAAAGAAAATGCTATTAACTCTTAGAAACGTATTCCTCCTACAGAGTGAATGAAATGTTGGGGAGATTAAGTTTAACAGTCCTGCCAGGGAGTTGACTAAAGAATAAATAGCCATTATACAGACTAAAATGATAAAGAAATTTTGAAAAAGCATTATCAAGAGATAAGACTGTAATGCCCAATGTTCCCTTTCCTGTGAATCTGGCCACCACACAGCTATCTTATGAGGCAGTAAAATAGCCTAAGAGGCAGTGCAATGCAGTAGCTAAGAGCACAGTGTATACAGCGAGACTACTGGTTAAAATCACAGCCTGTCACTTTCCAGCTGTGGGACTTTAGGTTCAATTTCCCTCAATGTAAAATGCAGATAATCTCAAAGAACAGTTATGAGAATTATATACTTTGCAAAAGTATATAAAACAGTGTCTGGCCAAAGAGTAAGCACTCAGTGTTAGCTATTATTATTAAGAATGTTGGATCAGGCGTGGTGTCTCCCGCCTGTAATCCCAGCACTTTGGGAGGCTAAGGTGGGGAGATCACAAGGTCAGGAGTTCAAGACCAGACTTGTCAATATGGTGAAACCCCATCTCTACTAAAACCACAAAAATTAGCCAGGTATGGTGGCATATGCCTGTAGTTCCAGCTACTCTGGAGGATGAGGCAGGAGAATTGCTTAAACCTAGGAGGAGGAGGTGGCAGTGAACCAAGATCGTGCCACTGCACTCCAGCTTGGGTAACAGAGTGAGACTCTGTCTCAAAAAAAAAAAAAAAAAAAAAAAAGAATGTTGGAGTTGGGTGTGGTGGCTCACGTCTATAACCCTACCACTTTGGGATGTAGGGGCAGGAGGACTGTTTGAGCCCAGAAGTTCAAAACGAGCCTGGGCAACATAGCGAGATTCCCTTCTCTACAAAAAATTAAAAATTAGACAGGTATGGTGGCACATGTCTGTAATCCTAGCTTGAGCCCAGGAGTTCAAGATGAGCATGGGCAACCCAGCAAGATCCCCTCTCTAAAAAAAAATTAAAAATTAGCCAGATTTGCTTATACCCATTACTGGAAGTAAAAAAAAGAAAAAAAAAATTAGCCAGCTATGGTGGCACACATCTGTAATCCTAGCTACATGAGGGGCCGAGGCAGAGGCAAGAGGACCACTTGAGCCCAGGAGTTTGAGGCCCTCCATCCAGCCATGCACGACACAGAGCAAGACTCTCTCTTAAACAAAAACACCGCTGGGTATCAACTGGGCAAGAATATTCTGCAAGCGAGATTAAAAGATTAAAAACCACACATACTGATTTATACACACTATCCTGCACAAATAGCAGTTTGTTCAGTACAGTGCTGTATAAGCAATTATGTTATGGCTCTAAAATCTGCATACCACAGGAATATCAAAACGCTAACTTATGAAGTATCCAGGGACTCTATATGTGAGATTCCAATTAACCAAAAAATGCTGCGCATGTATACATAAAACTAGAATCCTAATTTGAGTATTTCCTCAAATCTGAAGGAACTCAGGTTTCTCAAGACTAGGACTCCAAATAGACAAAAGGAGATAAATCCAGTCGTGTGCTGTGTGACCATGTTCCAGTCAATGAAAGAGCACCTACAAAATGGTGGCTCCATCAGTTCATAGAGGCTAGACCATACAGCCTAAGTGTGTAGTAGGCTACACCATCCAAGTTTGGCAAGTACACTCATGATGCTTGCACAATGATGAAATTACCTAATGACACATTTATTTATTATTATTTTTTAAGACGGGGTTTCACCAGGTTGGTCAAGCTGGTCTTGAACTCTTGACCTCAGGTGATCCACCCGCCTCAGCCTCCCAAAGTGCTGGGATTATAGGCTTGAGCCACCACGCCCGGCCTCCTAATGACACATTTCTTAGAATGTATCTCTGTCATTAAGCAATGCATACTGTTACACAATTGGCTGGTAATGTGAATTTGTGCACAATTGGCTGGTAATGTGAAGCAATTAAAAACGGATTATCATCTTGCTTGCAAACACAGCTAGCAGTTTATAATTTAACTGAATTAGAGCGAAATATGGTGAAAATTATTGTTATTTTACAAGTAAGGGAGAGAAAAATAAAGACAGTGGGATACAAAATGAATTTCTCAGCATAAATATGGAAAAATATGACATAAAAAGGTGAGACAAAGTAACAATTTTGATACTTAAAATGCATCAAAAATCTCCAATTCTCTTACAGATGACTTTATACCTTGATAATCTTCTTGTTCTTGCCGTTCATTGATATCTAGCGTGAGCTTTTTCATTCTCATCCTCTCCTCTTGTTCTGCCTGTTGCTGGTTCCAGTGATTTGCAGCAAGTTGAGAGGACATGGGTACATTAAGGATCTTAAACTGGAAGAAAATAACAGGATCACAAAGAGTTTGAGAAAATTGAGAGGAAGAAAAAATCAGACTTCAAACAAAATAACAAGTAGAATTAAACAAGTTAAAAATAAATAATGGATTTCCTTTACTATAAATCAGTAGACAGTACCACCTAAGAACAGATACCACTATTATTCTAATAGAGTCAAAGCCTATTATGAAGAGGGAAATTAAATAATAACAATAGTCTGTAACTGCTACAAAATAAAATAAAGTTTACAGTGTTGTGTTCAATATAAAACATAATCCCCAGCTCTGCTTAAAATTAACTAACTCCCTGTAAAACCTGTCTTCTCTATTCTCCCCACATTCTCAGCAAAGTTCCCAGGCATCTCAAGACTCCTGTTTTTCTTGCTGACCAGCTGCAAGGTCACAGGGCAAAATAACACCCAAAGAATGTACAATGCATTTTTCAAAATCCTGTATTTCAAATGTAACATAAATCACAAGACATGTTACAAATTTATTAACTGTTCTTCATTCTGGCTTCTGAAAAATGTATTAGCTGCTATGTCATCCTGAATGTATAAAAAACAGCCCATTTTCTTTGTTCTTTGCTCAGTTTTCCGACGTGAATCCACTGACCCAGTGCACCTAAATAAAATCCTCCTGTTTCACCCATTGGTCTCTCTGGTCTTCTAATATCTGCAACATTAAGCCTGGATAAGGGAAAAGCCACCAAGTCCAACCTCCCTAAAACAGATGTTCTGCTTCACTGCACCCTATGTAGAAGCACACATCTAACAACCAGGGACAGACTTTCAACCCACAGACCTCCTTGTGTCTGGGTGACTGTCGGAAAGGTGTTTATACAGAACAGATCTAGTCATCTTCAGCATTACTCGCTGTTCATATTTCTGAAGACAGCTATGATTGGAGGAGAGCAAAGCCACTGACCTAGTGAGATCTAGTTCTCGGTTATGGGGGAAAGTGAGTCCTTGTCTAGAAATGCTTTTATTTTTAGCAGGATGTTCCTGGTTTAAGATTGCTTTTAGTAAACAAACCAAGATAGGATCCATGAACTTACAGGCCATGGCTCCGTGCAAAATGTTAAGTAAGCTATGTCAGTTTATAACTTAAATTCCCTCTGCTGTGTGATAATCTGCATATCTCACTTAACAGACCTCATCAGTTACTGTGAAGCAAAGGCACATCTGATGTGGAATGAAAGATGTAGGGAGCTGTGCCCAAGTTCCAGGCTTCTCTCAGCTTAATCTGTGCCTCCTGAATATTGGCATCTTTGAAATTTTCATTAAATCTCAACATTTCACAAGAACTCTGATCCATCGGAATCTGATTTGACAGTCTGATTCTTCACATTATCTCCAATGTCCTCTCTTGGTATTCTCTCTTAGGATGCACTCTAGTTAGTCAATGTTTTTCTTCAAATGTATCACCCAGAACACCAAACACAATAGGACAGATACACTAAGGTACAAAATACTAAGTGCACATGAGAGACTATCTACAAATACAACTAAACTAAATTTCGTATTTAAGACAGCAGATAAATACCTCACATATCAAAATTAATATTAAGGTAATCCACTTAACTACCAGCCTGGCAAACCTTACCCATTCCCCTAATGACCTCAGCTTGAGACTCTGCTCTTAGTAATCTAGTACTGACTCCTTGCAACTATCATCTCTTTTTAAAAAAGCTCAAAACATTTTTTGTGTTTTTGAGATAGGGTCTCACTGTGTTATTGAGGCTGAAGTGCAGTGGTGCAATCATGGCTCACTGTAGCCACCACCTCCTGTGCTCAAGCAATCCTCCACCTCGACTTCTTGTGTAGCTAAAACTACAGGTGTGTGCTGCCATGCCTAGCTAATTTTCATTTTTTTGTAAGGCCTGGGTCTTTTTTTTTTTTGATACGGAGTCTCGCTCCGTCACCAGGCTGGAGTGCAGTGGCGTGATCTTGGCTTATTGCAACTTCCACCTCCCAGGTTCAAGTGATTCTCCTGCCTCAGTCTCCTGAGTAGCTGGGATTACAGGCACCCACCACCTCACCTGGCTAATTTTTTGTATTTTTAGTACAGACAGGGTTTCACGGTGTCAGCCAGACTGGTCTCAATCTCCTGACCTCGTGACCCACCCACCTCAGCATCCTGCTGTGACCAGCAGCCCTGGGTCTTACTATGTTGTCCTGACTTCAAAACATTTTTTTTTAAAGCAACTTTATTGGGATATACCTGACATACAATCAGTTGCACATATTTAAAACATAATTTGATAAGTTCTGCTATATGTGCTCACTTGAGAAAACCTCCCCAGGGCTGGGCGCAGTGGCTCACACCTGTAATCCCAGCACTTTGGGAGGCCGAGGCAGGTGGATTACCTGAGGTCAGGAGTTCAAGACCAGCCTGGTCAACATGGTGAAACCTCGTCTCTACTAAAAATACAAAATTAACCAGACGTGGTGGCGCATGCCTGTAATCCCAGCTACTCAGGAGGCTGAGGCAGGAGAAACACTGAACCTAGGAGATGGAGTTGTGGTGAACCGAGATCGCACCACTGCACTCCAGCCTGGACAGTAAAAGTGAAACTTCATCTCAAAAAACAAAAACTAAAAACAAAACAAAAAAAAGAGAAAACCTCTCCACAACCAAGACAATGAGTACATCCGTCACCTTCAAACTTTATAAGCAAGGCAACCATCCCCAGGCAACCACCAATCTGCTCTCTGTCACTACTGATTAATCTGCATTTTCTTTTAAGAAATGAGGTCTTGCATACTAGAGTACTGTGGTGTGACCATAGCTCACTGCAGCATCAGAACTCCAGGGCTCAAGTGATCCTCACACCTTAGCTTCCCAAGTAGCTGTAGTTACAGGCACACACCACCATGCTTAAATTCTATTTAACAAATTTTTGGTAGGGGTAGGGTGGTAGGCTAGGGTTGGGGGGGTGGTGAGTCTCGCTTTGTTACCCAGGCTGGTTTCAAACTCCTGAACAAGCAATCCTACTGCCTCAGCCTTCCAAAGTACTGGGATTATAGGTGTCAGCCACCATGCCCAGTCTGCATTTTCTCTCACTATGTTGCCCAGGCTGGCCTTGAAGTCCTACTCTCAAGCAATCCTCCTACCTTAAGCTCCTGGATAGCTGGGACTATAGGTGAGTGCCACCATGTCTGGCTAGTCTGCATTTTTAAATTGTTCTTATCTATCAGACCTATAACGTGCACTTTATTGTCCAGCTTCTGTTTGGCATAATGATTTTCAGAGACATCCATGTTTTGTATGCATCAATACTTTGTTCCTTTTTATTTCAGAATTCTATTCCCTTGTATGAGTATGCCACATATTCATTCACTTGTTAGGAACATTTGGACTGTTTCTACTTTTGGGTTATTTCACATACAATTCTACATTCATGCACAAATCTTTGGATGAATGTTTGTCTTAATCTCTCTCTTTTTTTTGTGTGTGAGACAGAGTTTCACTCTTGTTGCCCAGCCTGGAGAACAATGGTGTGATCTTGGCTCACTGCAACCTGTGCCTCCTGGGTTCAAGTGATTCTCCTGCCTCAGCCTCCCCAGTAACTGGGATTACAGGCACGCACCACTATGCCCGGCTAATTTGTATATTTTTAGTAGAGATGGGGTTTCACCATGTTGGTCAGGCTGGCCTCGAACTCCTGACCTCGTGATCCGCCTGCCTTGGCCTCCCAAAGTGCTGGGATTACAGGTGTGAGCCACCGCGCCTGGCTTTGTCTTAATCTCTTAAGTGAAAAACGCTAGGAATAAAATAGCTAGAAATATCTTTTTTTTTTTTTTTAATCTTCTAACACATATCCTCACTGAAGATGGTGTTTTACTTTTTAAGAAACTGTCAAAGTGGTTATACCATTTCTTATTTTTTTTTTGATGGAGTTTTTTTAATTCTTGTCATCCAGGCTGGAGTGCAGTGGCACAACCTCAGCTCACTGCAACCTATGCCTCCCGGGTTCAAGCGATTCTCCTGTCTCAGCCTTCTGAGTAGCCAAGATGACAGGTGTGGTCCAGTCTTGAACTCCTGACCTCAGGCAATCCAGCTGCCTCAGCCTCCCAAAGGGCGGGGATTACAGGCATGAGCCACGGCACCCAGCCCCATTTCTTTTCTTTCTTTCCTTTTTTTTTTTTTTGAGACAGAGTCTTGCTCTGTCACCCAGGCTGGAGTGCAGTGGCCCAATCTCAGCTCACCACAACCTCTGCTTCCTGGGGTTCAAGCGATTCTCCTGCCTCAGCTCCGAAGTAGCTGAAATTACAGGCGCACGCCACCACGCCCAGATAATTTTTGTATTTTTAGTAGAGATGGGGTTTCACCATGTTGGTCAGGCTGGTCTCAAACTCCTGACCTCATGATCCACCCATCTCGGCCTCTCAAAGTGCTGGGATTACAGGTGTGAGCCACTGTGCCTGGCCCGGCCCCATTTCATATTATGATAGCAGTGTATGAGAGTTCCAGTTTTTTCATATCCCAGGCAAAAAATTGGTATGGTCAGTTTTTAATTTTAGCCATTCTAATGAGCATATACTGCTATTTTGTTTGGTTTTTTCATTTTCCTAACAACTAAATCCATCTGTCTTAAAACTCAATCTAGAATTATGCTAAAAGTTGACATCAAGTTTATTGGACTATCTAGTTTTCAGCATGCATTTTTTGCTTGCTTTTGAAAAAGGAAATATTGGCCCATCATGAATCTTCTGTTCCATTCAGTAGGACTTTTCTAAGCTTAATGACAACTCATTTACGATTACATATAATTTCAGTCCTAAAGGATATAATTTGTTTATGCCTAACTGGGTGTCATTTAAAGTAGACAATCTTTCTCTTTTATTCATTACAATTTCTTTCTTTTTGGGGGGAGAGACAGGGTCTCGCTGTATTACCCAGGCTGCAGTACAGTGGTGCCATCTCAGCTCACTGCAGCCTCGATCTCCTGGGTTCAAGCAATCCTCCCGAGTAGTTAGGATTACAGGCATGCACCACCATGCCCAAGTAATTCTTGTATTTTTATTAGAGACTGGGTTTCACCATGTTGCCCAGGCTGATCTCAAACTTCTGAGCTCAAATGATCCATCTGTTTTGGCTTTCCAAAGTGTGAAGATTACAGGTGTGAGTCAACTGCGCCTGGTCAGACAATCTCTTTTTATTATTTTATTTTTGTAGGCATGTGATAGGTGTACATATTTATGGGGTACATAAGGTATTTTGATAAAGGCAGACAATGTGTAATAAGATAATCCCTTTCAACATTACTTAATTTTATCCTTTCGGATAGTTGATAAAAGGTACTGAGAACAAATGTGTTTTTGCTTGTTTGTTTATATGTTTTCCATATCTCTCTGCAAGCACTGGGACTACCCTTCTTTGTTCTTATGCTCTAAAGACAGCCTTTTAAAAAAGCACCTCCTGGGTCCCAGCGAGGTGGCTCACATCTGTAATCCCAGCACTTTGGGAGGCCAAGCTGGGTGGATGACCTGAGGACAGGAGTTCAAGAGCAGCCTGGCCAACAGGGTGAAACCTCATCTCTACTGAAAACACAAAAATTAGCTGGGTGTGGTAGTGCATGCCTGTAATCCAGCTACTCGGGAGTCTGAGGCAGGAGAATTGCTTGAGCTTGGGAGGCGGAGGTTGCAGTGAGCCAAGATCACACTACTGCACTCCAGCCTGGCTGACAGTTGAGTGAGACTCTGTCTCAAAAAAAAAGAAAAAGAAATATGAAACATCAATTAGGCTTTGAGAATGACAGCTAAATTTTAAGTCATTTTCTGTTCCAAATGCCAAATAAGATGCCTTATTAGAGATGGCAAGGGTGAAAGGGTGAAGACACATGGCAGTCTGAATTTCAGACTCTAGCATTTTAATCATCTTAATTAGGTGGCTGGCTTTCCTCTCATGGCTGTACTAAATGGTCCTAAACACTTATGAATTATGCAAATACAGAGGTATTGGTAGATTACTGTTTTACAAAACAGTCAGGGAAAGAAGCCCAATTAAAAATGTAGATAGGCAGGGCATGGTGGCCTCCTGGTACTTTGGGAGACCAAGGCAGGAGGATCACCTGAGGTCAGGAGTGTGAGATCAGAGACAGCCTGGCCAACAGAGTGAAACCCTGACTCTACTAAAAATACAAAAATTAGCTGCACATGGTGGCAGGCATCTGTAGTCCCAGCTACTCAGAGGCTGAGGTAGGAAAATTACTTGAACCCGGGAGGTAGAGGTTGCAATGAGCCTAGATTGTGTCACTGTACTCCAGCCTGGGCAACAGAGCGAGACTTCGACTCAATAAAGAAAAAAAAAGTAAATAATTTCTTAATCGTCATGAAACTGGAAGTTGCAACTCTAATGGCCATTTTATCCCCTTTTTAGATTCCTGATGATAAAATTTGAAATTTCCTTCATAATCCACTAATAATAAGCCTAATGCTGATGGTACTAAATCATACTAATGAAATAGTACAGAACATTGTAAAGAAAATTTCACAATAAATGTGATCAGAAAGGTAAAAAATATAGAATATATTCTATAGGTAAAAAAAGAATATATTCTTATTCATTTATAAGATTAGCAATTTCTTCTAAAGGGAAACAATTATAAATAAAAGATAAACAAAAACACATTTTATAAACTCAGACAAATTTTACAAAAGGAAAAGTTCTCGAGTATTATGTGCTTAAAAAGAACTTAAAAGAGACAGTAATAAATACAGGGAAATGAAGAGACATATGTACTGATGCCACCTTTGCCTACTGCCTTTACTGCAGAGCTACTAATGTACTATTAAAAGAGAGATGCTACTTTATAGCAAATTAGATGATAAAAATATTGAAGTCACTCAAACTAAATTTCCTGAACATAATAGCAATGAAAGTGATTTAGCTTATATTTTGCAGCTACTCCATGACTAGCGAAAATTTAAAAAAATATATAATCTGAAGTTACTATGACATAAGTATCAATTACTCTAGTCAAAATATAACAAATCATAACTCATTATGTAAATATTAATTCCAAAAAAGGTTTGCTTGCCAGTATTAAACTATATTATGCATTTATTTAAAATAATAAAAAAGCTTTTTAAAACATTTTATAACATTTCTATTTCATTAAAACTTGTTTCAATTTAAATTCCTTATTCTAGTTCATAAATATTTAAATCTAGAAAGGAATAAATTACCAAAAGCATTATCTTTTTCTTTCTCTGCAACTACTCACTTCATTGGTGCAATATATTCTCCCCTAATGACTACAACAGAAAGTTATTTCTGAGTACAAATTTGATGCACAAAGAGATCTTTCACTTAAAAACTAAAGAGTCCTATAAGGCAACACATTTCACATTAGTAGAAAAAACTGTTGCACCAGAAAGGCCAACACCCAAAAGCCAAATAAAGAAATAAAAATCAGAACAAAATATACTTTCTTTTTCAGACCACAACATACCACTGATGTTTCCTCAAATAATGTTCCAAAAACCGAACATTTTCCAAAATTCCAAATAAAGTTTAGAAGTGCTGAAAATTTACTTAATAACCAAGTACTATGAGTTCTCATTTCATGCCTGCTAATATTTTTAAAATTTAATAACAATATATCCTTAAAAATTAAACTAAATGTTACATTTTAAGAAACAAGGACTTCAAATTCATTTACATAAAATTTCATAAGCTACATGGTTTATAATCTACCTACTGTGAACCAAAAATATTCCTTCTAAAATATACAAAGTCTTATTTTGATCCATATACTTTGGAATTCCAGACTGTTGAAGTACTTATTTTCCAAAGCCCATGAATTTTTTTTTAAGGAGGCTTTGATTAATTTATTTTCAATGCCTACATGTTCTATATGGGCCAGATGGGGTGTAGAGTTGACAAAGGTGATAATGAATATTCATGTATTTCATGAAAGGGAGGAAGAAAAAAACTGATTATTTACTGTTGCGCAATCTGACCTTCAAAGAGAGATATTCTGAAACTTTCTTTTAGTTAACAAAAATCATGGTCCTAGTGTGTCAATGGAATACCACTATCTAGCAGTTGTGCAGGAACAGGGACCAAGGTATATCTAACTGCAGCTGCTCTATGCTGCCCTTCACAATTCAACAGACAGATCTGTAGTGGCTATGTCCATGTGCACATGCCTTACAACTTGACGGCCTAATTACCTTTGGAAACTCTGCCAAGAAAAGCTGGTGATGGCGGGAGGGAGTAGGAAGCTAAGAGCTTTTAAAGAAAAAGAGAATGAAGGAGATCTAAAACATGGTAACTGAAATAGAAAAGTCTAGTTCAGAGAACTAAGTAGTCCCCTGAAAAGCAAAAATGCTGGGTTGTGAATCCCGGCAACAGTGGTGAATTAACATTTCCAGGTGCTCTGAGGACAGCAGTCTTAGCAAAGATCTCAGCACAACGCCAATTTTGGGTCTCATTTTTTAAAAAAGCGCTCATTTTTCCCACAGATAACCCTGGTTGAAGAAGGGGAGAGGTATAGCTCTCCTGAAAGCACCATGAAGCCTGGCTGGAGCCTGGGCCGGAGGCAAGGCCCACTGATGGCAGTGTCTGAGGAAGATTCAGCAATGCTCTGAACCCATCAAGGTTAACTCTCAATAACGAGTCTTTGCCAGCCCCACACTCCAGGATTCTCTTTTTTTTTTTTGAGATGGAGTCTCACTCTGGCCCAGGCTGGAGTACAGTGGCAGGATCTCAGCTCACTGCAACCTCTGCCTCCTGGGTTCAAGCGATTCTCCTGGCTCAGCCTCCTGAGTAGTTGTGATTACAGGCATGTGCCATCATGCCCAGCTAATTTTTGTATTTTTAGTAGAGACGGGGTTTCACCATGTTGGTCAGGCTGGTCTCCACCTCCTGACTTCGTGATCCACCCACCTCGGCCTCCCAAAATGCTGGGATTACAGGCATGAGCCACTGTGCCCAGCCACACTCCCTGATTCTAATTGGTATATAGGTGGTATCACTGCAGCAAAAAGTGTTATACTGCACAATTTTGATCTCAGTGTAAAGGAGAAGTTGCCTGACAAAAGCGGGGTAAAATTTAGGCATCATCTGTTTGAGGTTGTTCTAGTGGGGAGAACATCTCAGATGCAACTTACTGTGGGGTTTTCCTTGGTCATCCTAACTAGGAGGCAGCCTCCCTTTCCTTGTGCGTCCCCATCCCTGTCTCTTTCTATCGTCTTAACCTGCTTTATCCTCCTCGGTAGCCATTCCCCCAGTGTGATTTGGTGTACTTCTCATATGCCTCCCAACACCAGAATGAAAGCTCCCAAGAGAGGAGGGACTTTGGGTAACTGCTACTATGTGCTGCACATAGAAGCGCCTAGCGTGAAGCAGGTAAATGATAAATATTTGTTAAATGACTGTGTAAATGAATGTGGGAGCCCGGTATTGGACTTGTCTAAGGTAACTGTGGCAGCTACCATACACAACAAAATCTAACATTCTATTAATTCTAAGATGCACCATTATTTTACTTATCACTAAAGCAGAAAGAAATGCTGTCAATTATCACAGGATTCCATGGATTCTAAGAAGCAACTTGAGCTCAGAAATGTTAAAATGTAAAAAAAAATTTACAGAATTGACCTAAATACATCTAAAGGAGCATCTGAGAGCCTATATTCTCTTCATATCATGTTTCATTATCTGCAAATATGTGCATTTGTCTCTCTCCCTCTCAGTAGGAGATAAGTTCCACAAGGGCAGGACGTTTTCCTGTTTATCACGGTAGCCTCAGGACCTGGAATAGAATAGTACCTGGCACACAGTAGATGCTCAGTAAGTATATGACATATCAACTATGAATCCCTATAGTAGCAGCTTGGTAGAGGGGGAAACGATTTTGAGAGACCATCTTGTATGAAGGGGAAAGAGCAAATAACAAAAATAGAGAGGGATATGGAGAAGGGTTGGTGTGATTTTCAAGTGATGGCATCTGAGCCTCCTCCTGGGCTGTATCAGTCACCATCCTCCTTTCCTTCCCTACCTGGTGCTTGCTGGTGGAACCTTCATGCTAGAAGTCAAGGTACTTATATATTCTTACAAATATATATGATTTAAAACATATAAGGGGCCGGGTGCAGTGGCTCACGCCTGTAATCCCAACACTTTGGGAGGCCGAGGTGGGCAGATCACCTAAGGCCAGGTGTTTGAGACCAGCCTAGCTGACAGTGTGAAACCCCGTCTCTATTAAAAATACAAAACCAGGCTGGGCACAGTGGCTCACACCTGTAATCCCAGCACTTTGGGAGGCTGATGTGGGCAGATCATGAGGTGAAGAAATCGAGACCATACTAGCCAACACGGTGAAACATGATCTCTGCTAAAAATACAAAACTTAGCTGGGTGTGGTGGCAAGCACCTGTAGTCCCAGCTACTTGGGAGCCTGAGACAAGAGAATCCTTGAACCCAGGAGGCAGAGGTTGCAGTGAGCCAAGATCTTGCCACTGCACTCCAGCCTGGCGACAAAGCAAGACTCTGTCTCAAAGAAAAACAACAACAACAACAAAAATTAGCTGGGTGGTGATGTGTACCTGTAATCACAGCTACTCCCGAGGCTGAGGTGAGAGAATTCTTTGAGGCAGAGGCTGCAGTGAGCCGAGATCCTGCCACGGCACTCCAGCCTGGTCAACAAAGTGAGACTCCATCCCAAAAACAAAACAAACATCATATAAGGGATAAAATTATTCTACCACTGAATGCTTTAAAACTGTCCAACCCCCTATCCTCTTGTAGGTCAAAAAGAATTTAGAACCTATAAAGCAAAGTTGCTCCTTTAACTGGGTAACTCACAATCAGCTATAAATACAGGACCAGGGTGGGCAGTTTCTTACCTGCTGTTTATTGCCTTTTCTTGTTAACATGACAAACGGCATTGTGTCTGCAGACTCCGCCTCTCCTTCCCCACCGCCCAGTGGGGGCCCTTTCCTCAGCTGGCTTTTGAGATGCAAAGGAATGGCAACATCAAGTTGGTGTACTTTAACAGATTCACCACTTCGTTGCTAAAAGAAATTAAAAGGGACATAATAAATACTCCTATATATATATATGGATATACGTCGATATAAATTACAAACTCATTGAATGCTGTATTTCTTAAAACACAACAGTCATAAGAGCGGTAACAGTCAACAATCACAACCACCATAACACTCCTTCTGAAACACGGATAAACCCAAGGAGTATTTCTCCCCTCCACCTAACACCTCTGCCTATGACATGGAAGGAATTGTGGGACTTGGCTGCTGTTGATGGCTCCAGCCTCTCCCAAGCACGCAATGCTGTGGGTTCTACCGAATTCCCCTGTTCCTCAAACACACTACACCCTTCTATTCATCCTCCTAGACCACATCTTCCTTTGTAATCACCAGGCAGGGTGGGCTCGTCACTGCATCCCTTTCTCCCAGGCTCCCCAGCAGGGTGTCACCTACAGCAGGTACTCATGGAGTGCTGAAGAACAAATGAAATCTATGACCGTTTGATTAATTCCTTGGTTGGTAATATCAATTATTTTTAACACTGACACTGAACTTTCCAACCAGTTAATTAAATGAACCTTCACTGAAGACTTGCTATGTGTTACAGGCTTGGAGATAGTAATGGTAAAAATACTTGGCCTCTGCCTTCAAAGAGCTCATAAGCTTGTTAAGACACATATAGCAACAATTATGATGACACCTCATAGGTGTGTATCACCTCTGGAGGAGATGAAGTGACTACCTGTGCCTGGCTGGTAGTGGCTGTGTGTCTTTCACGAAAGGCTGAAAAGAAACGGCACATTTAAGAATGTGAAAGACTTTATCCAACTTCTTCCAAGCAGATGGTAAAAGAGCAGTTTGGGTGATGTGGAGGGAATCGAGGCAGGGGAAGAACAGGTGCAAAAGCAAGGATGTGAACCAGCAGGGTGAACTTAGGGAACTGAAAACACAGGACTGATTAATGAGCAGCAAAGAGGAAAGAGCTGAATGATCCTTAAAGCTGGGGAGAAAATGCTGAAAGGCCCTAAAAGTCTTGGAAACTGCTCTCCTACCATTTAAACAGTCTTCTGATACAGGCCCTACAGATTCAAGAGGCTTGCAAATGAAGCAAAATCGTGTTTTATTGTTTGTTTTTTAAGCTCCAATTTATCAGAATCTGCTTGAAAGTCTTCCCAGGTTCATAAGATTTATAAAGACTTTTTACTTAAAATTCAAAAGGAGCATGATAGACAAATACTGATTTCTCTTCCTGATTATAAAATTAACATATTCTCTTCATAAAATATTGAAATACAAAAACATATTAGTAAGTATGTCCACACTACTCCTCCAGAGGCTTCCCTCTGCCCCAACCCCAAGATGCAACAACTATGAACAATGGGAGTATGATCTTCCGGATTTTTTCTCGCATATACTAGCATACACGTATAAACACAAGCAACCACTATGCATATTTTTGTATACTCAAAATATTTTTTCTTCTGTTTAATCTTATTTCTTGGACACCTTTGAGTATATACAGTACTAATTACATTGATATGCCCTTATTTTTTAATTGATTCTCTATTGACAATCAAGACTTTTTTTTTAATGCTCCTTCCCACACACAGAAGGACTTTCTTTCCTAACACAAACAATCTGACATCTTTATATATTTAGCTTTAGAAAGAGAATTACTAACTAGGGGTAAATTTTTAGATCAACTGGCAAGCCCATTTGACAGGTTTACTGAATTTCCCGCTAAAAAAGCTGGACTGATTGACATTTACAAATCCCTTTGCTGAAACAAAACCACACTGGGTGTTATCACTTTGTAAATCTCAGTATCTGATGGTCTGATAAATGAAAAGGTTCATCTTGACTTGCATACTATTTTATTACTCATGAGCTTGGGCATGATTTTGCCACTACCTTTCACACAATTAAAAAAACACTAGGTCATTCAGTTTCTCATTGGTTTGCTATAGAAGGATTAGCCCTTTGTGTAGACTACAAATATTTCCTTCCTGGCCTGTCATTTCTTCAAGTTTCTTACAGCATCCTGTGCTAGAAGGCAACACAGTAAAATGGTTGAGAACAGACTCGACCAATTCCTAGCCATGTGACTGTAAGCCAGTTTCGTGTCTTTCCAAACCTCTGTTTCTTTAACTATAGCAAAAGAATGCTAACAGTGTCTGACAGCACTGTGCAGAGAATAGATGTAAAGTGCTTTACGCAGGGCATAACAGCCTTCAAAATTATTGAAGTGTTTGATAGATTCGCAATTAATTCTGGTGTGGAAATAAAACAGAAAGTCTGCTTTATTTTTGTTTATTGCCTGTGTTTCCTTAAATGACTTGCTGCTATCTTCATCATATTATTAAACTGTCATGTTTTGGGTCTATTTTGGATTCTCCTCCGTTTCATTCATCTATTCCTGTAACAAACTATTATTGTCAGTTTAAAATGTTTTCATATCTTGTAGAGCATTTCACTCATTTCCCAGAAATCTGATAGCTATTTTGCTTATTCTTACAGATGTTTTCAGAAATAATTTTAAATTCATTCTGCATTGATCTCCCTGCTCTTCTCTTTCCCTTGCAAAAACAAAACAAAACATCTTCCTGGCGTGATATAATTAGGATTATACTAAGTTTAAGGGCTTGATTTATGAAGAATTAATGTCTCTAGGATACTGCATCTTCCTATGACAATTTCATCAAAACAAAGAGACTGTAAAGTTGTTCGGTATTTTGATAATGCTTAAAAACTAGGGCCCAATACGGGATTAAATTTTTCTCCAGCAAAGAAGCACATCTGCAAAAGTGTGAATCCAAACTTCCCTCCTCCTGGATTACATCTTTCCATCCTTCCAGCTTGCTTCTTCAAGAACTGTCAATAAGCAAAAATTATTGGACCATATCAAAATCTTAAGTTCCTTTGACTTCACCAGCTTTTCTACTTTATTTCTAAATGTTAGGATTCTTCAGGTCTCAATCCTGACCCTGCTTCTCTTCTCTCTCCACACTTTACACCAGGGATGACTCATTTGTTCCCACGCTTTAAATATACTCTACCAATCACATTTATGTTTTCGCTCCACATAACCCTCTAATCTCCATTTTGACATCTCACAGGCTTCTCAAACATAACATGGCCAAAGGGGAACTTTTGCTCATTGGTCCCTTGTTTCCTGTCCCAGAGATCAGCCAATGGCCCAAGCCAGAAAACCAACTATCATCTTTGACCCCTCGCCCCCTACACACCCATAACCAATCCAGCACCAGATAAGCCAGGTCGTTCTATCACCTAAATAGCTCAAATCCAGACTTCTCTCCATGTGCCTTGCCATAAGCTATACAGCTGAGCATCATCTCTCACCCTGAGTTACCACAACAGTCTTCCGCCCAGGCTCCCTGCTTATAGTCTTGCCCTGGTGGTTACCCCTGCATTCCCACATAGGATCATGCCCTGCCCTCTATTAGTGCTGGCCTTCTTTTAGTTTTTCAAATATAGGTTCTTTTCTCCCTCATGACCTTTGACAGATTGTTCCCATTTTCCCTTCAATTTTCTCCTGGATGGATGGCTCCACTTGACTTGCCCTGTTTGAAATTCATGATCTCAGAGACATCTTCCCCATTATCCTATCTAGGAAGGCCCTTCCCTTACTCTCCAACAAAGCATTCTGCTCTTAGCATTAACACAATTTGAAACGATGTATTTGTTTAGCTGTTAAATATCTACCTTCCATCAGAACAGGAACCACATCAGTTGTATTTACCACTTTATACGCTGGGCACATAGTAGGTACCCAATAAACATATCGAGTGGCAGAGTAAATGGCTATTGAGTCATATAAGATGGGAAGTTTCTCAAAATAGAAAACTAGTCTCTCCTCCCAAGGATTATAATGATTGTTTTATTTGATTGCTTGGGCTCCTAAATGACATAAATGTAAGATTTATTTCATAAATTAGGAGCTTTCTGGATATATGAAGACATATTATTTTACTATATAGAGCAAAAAGTAGATCTCCTAAGACACCTGTAACACTAATTTGTACTTGATCATACCTTTGGCTGTAGCAGCATCAAGGAAAGTAAAATCCAACATTTCAACTCTAAAGGACTGCTCCATGAGCATATAAAGACTCCATAATATCTTCTACCTTTAAAAAAAAAAAACCCTGTCTTTTAACTCTATGACCTTCTCTAGCTACCTCCCCGCTTCTCTTCCCTTTCTAGCAAAACTCCTCAGGACTTATCTATATCCAGTATCCTCACTCCCTCCCTTCCCATTTTCCACCAAACCCACCCCAATGGGGCCTGTGTCCTGCCATTCGAACAAACCCACTCTTCAAGTCACCAAAGGGTTAACAACAAATGCATATAGGGTTGAAGTAAACAGTCTAAGATTTTGCCTCTAAGTCTAAAAAAAAAATAGTTACTTCAAATTACCGTGGCATTCAAAAAACTGCTAGATGGTATTTTTTAGAAAATCCAGTTTATTAATGCTATAAATACATTAAACAACTAGTATTTCTTTAAACATTAAATAACGAATATTTTTCCATTAACATAGAAGCTATTCAACTAATAAATGTAAGAATTTACTAAATTAAATGACCCCCAAATGTCTATCTTCTGCAGTTTGGCATCCAAACAAACTGCAAGAAAGAAGTCTTAGAAATGACTTAATAGGCTGGGTGTGGCAGCTCACACCTGTAATCCCAGTACTTTGAGAGGCCAAGACAGGTGGATCACCTGAAGTCAGGAGTTCAAGACCAGCCTGGCCAACATGGTGAAACCCTGTCTCTACTAAAAATACCAAAATTAGCCTGGGGTGGTCACATGCACCTGTAATCCCAGCTACTAGGGAGACTGAGGCACAAGAATCCCTTGAACCCGGGAGGTAGAGGTTGCAGTAAGCCGAGATCATGTGACTGCACTCCAGTCTGGGCAACAGAGCGAGAGTCTGTCAAGGAAGGAAGAGCAACTGGGAGGGGAGGGGAGGGGAGGGCAGGGGAGGGCACAGGAGGGGAGGGAGGGAGGGAGAAAGGAAGGAAGGAAGGAAGGGGCAAATACTGGCAGAATGAAATTATTCTGTTCCATCCTCCCTAATGTTGCTGTGTAGAAATAAAATAAAAACAAAACAAAACAAAAAAAAACGAAATTATTCTGTTCCAAATCTTGTGTGTGTTGCATTTTCTCTGACTCTACCTCATGCAAATCAGGATGTGGGATGCAAGAAGGACAAGCAGCTGCAAGCTGTCTACACACAATCTAGCAAAAGCTGCTGCAGAAGAGACAGAGACACTTAGATAGGAGAGGCCTTCGAAGGAACCAGAATGTAATGGGCTGCAATGTTTTGTATTGAGAAGTCTTTGGAACAAATGATATTTAATACCTGCAGATTTTCTAGCATCATTTTATCCAGAGCTTGAATGAAGTCCTCATCTTCTACACAAGGTACATGCTTAAGTCCACCGCCTTTAATCATTACCTCCTTATTAAAACAGAACAATAAAATCAGACCAGAAATTTTATTTGTAATGTTTTCTAGGGCGAAGCCTTTTAGTATTGATAACTTGTTCAACATAACTCAAGGAGTAAAGTGAGTAAAATATCTAACATTATTCAATGTTAAAAGAACTTAAAGAAAATGGTTAGGAAAACAAATTGAAAATGAATTTCTAAAGAAATATTTTTCATAATCAAAAGAAAACCTAAAGTTTTTGTTTTTTTATTACTAAATTACTTTGTTTCTTTTGATTATTACTAAAATCTAAATACTATAAAAATGTTGCATAATTGTAAAAAGTACATTTTCCAGCCATACGTACGGTATTCTCTTCATCAGTTTCATTCTCCTTATTGGAATCTGTAAGGTAATCTGTATTCTCTTCCTCCTCCTCTTCTCCCTCATCATCATCATTATCAGAACCCTCCTGAAATTACAGAACATGAGAAGCTTCAAGCACTTTACACGCCTTAAAAAGATTTCAAAACTTCTGTATAATTGTTCATTGTTTATTATTCTCAAGTTTTAGATCTTTATGTAGTCTACTTTCAATAGGAGGGCAAAGTCAGCTGGCAACATTTCAAGATAAATCAGTCGTTGAAAACCTATCTCACTACCTTCAGCTGATCTAACAATACAGAGATCGGCTGTAGAGGCTCTTCCTTGAATTCTGCAAAGAACAAGTTTCCTGAGCCTTTTGTGTTCTCCTCCTCCTGAAAATAATCTAGAGAGGCTGAATGTCTCACAGTTCTTTAATTCCCATCTAATGGCAATGGAAACCAACAAAACTTCAAAAATGGAACAGCATTACCAGCTGAAAGCAATGATACAACATTATCTTTATAAAGCACTTCAGATTGGAAGGTGTTTCATAAACTTCATTTTGTTTCCTCTACCCAATTCGGAGGATGGAGGGCCAAGCTTTATTGTTCCCATTTTATACAGGAAAAACCGAGGCTCAGAAAAGTGAAGTTACTTGCCCAAGGGCACACTGCTATTAAGCAGAAGAGCCGGCCGTTCAGCTCCCCCTAACTGGTGGTTCTCAAGGACACTTCAACCCATCCTCACAGTCAGTCCCTCCTTCCATCCACTTTCATCAGCTGAAATTTCTTGTCAAACAGATGGGGCAGAGCCCCGACAGATTTTCAAAGGGCATAAGACACAGAGTGCAGCTTCGTTTACCCCTTCACCCCAGTATCACAAGTCACCTCCACGTGGTACCTTAAGAGTTTAAAAAAAAAAGACTAAGCCCAGTTGCTTCTCACTGTGCCAAGAGAACCAAATAATTCCTGAAACAAATGACTTAAATGTCTTATCTTTAATACATTATCTTGAGCGTATGTAGCAATTAATTCCAAAACCCCAAAAGTGTATAGACAGCTGAAGATTTTGAGTTCTTAAAATGAAAACATTTCAAAAATGTATACCAATGGTTGGATGCCATGGCTCACACCTATAATCCCAACACATTGGGAGGCTGAGGTTGGGGGACCACTTAACAGGAGTTCAAGACCAGCCTGAGCAACACGGCGAAACCCCGTTCCTACTAAAAATATAAAAACTGGCCAGGTGTGGTGGTGGCTACCTGTAATCCCAGCTACTCGGGAGGCTGAGGCAGGAGAATCACTGGAACCTGGGAGGCAGAGGTTGCAGTGAGCCGAGGTCGCACCACTGCACTCCAGCCTGGGTGACAGAGTGAGACTCCATCTCCCCAAGGAAAGAAAAATGCTGGCTGGGCGAGGTGGCTGACACCTGTAATCCCAATACTTTGGGAGGTTGAAGTGGGTGGATCACAAGGTTAGGACTTCAAGACCGGCCTGGCCAAGATGGTGAAACCTTGTCTCTACTAAAAATACAAAAAACCAAGCATGGTGGTAGGCGCCTGTAATCCCAGCTACTCAGGAGGCTGAGGCAGGAGAATCACTTGAATCTGTGGGACGGAGGTTGCAGTGAGTGAGATCACACCACTGCACTCCAGCCTGGGCAACAGAGTGAGACTCCATCTCAAAAAAAAAAAAGATAAAAACGTGTATCAATATATTACCTCCCCCTATGCATTAATGTTTTTTGAGCTAATTTTATAATTCAAATTAAATTTGCAACAGAGGAGCTCTTAAATTTGCTCTTGAAAAAATGAATCCTTTGTTAACACTTAAAAGACACTTTCCATTAAAAAGCTAGGCTAAAGTACATTAACTTTTCCCCCCATCCATCCTTGATGTTTCATATTATTCATGGAATGTAGCATGCATTAATTTTTCAAATTAAAATTTTGAAGAATAATTTCCTTTGTCCTAATCCCAGTGTACACTGATATAATAATGGGTGGAATTAAGAAGTGCTCATCAATGGACCACAAAACCTAAGCAGGCTAGGGAAAGCAAGAGGAACAGCGGAGCAAAAGACAAGCTGCCTTAGTTCAAACACTGGCTCTGCCACCACCTATTCTATGATCTTGGGTAAATTATTCAACCTATCTGTGCCTTTGTTTCCCACCTACTGCAAGGGTAGTATGAGAAATGGTAATACAAATATAGTGCTTAGGGCAGTAACCATGAATAATAAATGCTCGGTAAATAATTAATTTATTGCTATTATAAGAATGAGTCTTGTACTTTCTGTTGATAAATTACATAATGCTAGAGAAAACTGGAGTTACCACAGATGAACATTTAATTTAAACAGTTATCTTTAATTTACAGAGCTGATATTTAGGAGAAAATCTTCTAGTTGTTAGATGCTAAGAATAACTTCAAAAGGTCAAATAGAACTTTAAATAGCTGAGGACCAAGATAAAAATAGAACACACCATTTGTTTTTAAGAGCTGAATTCTAACCCTTCTGTCTCGAAGTAAATAACTGTGGAATATCCATTGCTCTTATTACTTCATAATCAATGCCCTTTCTTTCTTTAGTAAATTTCTCCTCCTATGTTTGGAGGGTGATCATGGGGAATTGGTCTTGGAGTGAAAGGGGAAGTAAACTATTCCAACCTTATTTCTCACAAAGTGAACCACGGTCCCATCTCACTTTTCCCAGATAGAACATATGGATCCTCCCTCTGCACACTCTATTTGCATTTTTAAGTAGCAAACACACATGTATCGTGTGCAATATGCATTCTCCAACTGGAAAAGTAAGTAATGGTTACAAATGATGTAACTACCAAAATGATAAAGTTCATGTTTAAAAAGGAGAAAATGCACTTAGAGGAGTAAACATATAACTCTTCAAATGAGAAATTAATAAGAAAATGAGCCCTCCTATTTAAGAAGGATGCTGGATTGGATACTGCTTGTGTAATTAGTGCAGTAGCAAAATCCAAGACAACCATAAGATTAGTTTGAAGATATGAAATGGAAATACTTTCTCATTTCCCTTTGTTGTTATAAAATACTTCATAAGCCAACTTAAATTCTATTACTGAATGTTTCTATTACAACCTCATTTTGAAAACAAAGCAATATAATGTCCATCTAGAATACTGAAGCCAATTAAGGAAACATACTCCAGTTCTGTATTTTTACCAACTTATGTATATCTAAAGAAGTTCTGAGGTTGTAAAGAAAAAGTGGTAGCAAATAACATAAATAATGGTGCATTTCCACTGCCTATAAATACCAGCCAATTAGGAAAACCGTACATTATTGCCTATACTGTCTTTTCACAACCAATTCTTTTTAACTAACAGCAAAGCCATTTGTTATGCAGTAAAACGATTCCAAATATCTAGTAATTTACAAAACTTGAAGGTTAAAGGAAACACAGCCTTAACAGATTCTTACATCTGACTCTAGAAAACTTTAATCACCTTAAATTATGAGTCCTTTCTCTTTAATTCCAATAAAGCTTTTTAAAAAACCCAGTTTGCAAATCTATCTTATGAATGCTATAAACAATTAACATTCCTTTAAATATTAAACCCACATTCTCAAAATATTTACATTCCATTTACTCACATAAGTAAAAACTTTAAAACTGAAATTAAATTTCCCCAAAACACTTAAGTATTGATTACAAATTTAAATTTTCAATATTTAATTAAAATAATACTTTCAGTGAAAAATTGCTAATTACATGACTTACATTTTATTTTCATCAGTATTCTATTTGTATCTTTACTCATTCTAACTTTTGAAACTCTTGTTTTGTTTCTTCTATACCCTTAACCCAATCCCCAATCTACCTCCAGATTATGAAGCAAATCCCAGACATCCTTTAATTTTGATCACTTTTTTTTTTTTTTAATGTAAAGAAGCAGGGTCTCACTAGGTTGCCCAGGCTGGACATGAATTCCTGGGCTCAAGCAATTCTCCCGCCTCAGCTTCCTGAGTAGCTGGGACTACAGATGTACACATTTTCATGGAACTTTTAAACATAAATGAGTTTGGGGGAAAAAAAACCTGAAGAATCAGAGGCCAAACGTGGTGGCTCACATCTGTAATCCCAGTATTTTGGAAGACCGAGGTGGGAGGATCACTTGAGGTCAGGAGTTCGAGACCAGCTTGGTCAACATGGTGAAACCCCATCTCTACTAAAAATACAAAAATTAGCTGCGCGTGGTGGCACACACCTAAAATCCTAGCTACTTGGGAAGCTGAGGCACAAGAATTGCTTAAACCTGGGAGATGGAGAGTGCAGTGAGCTGAGAGATTGTGCCACTGCACTCCAGCCTGGGCGACAGAGTGAAGATTGTCTCAAACAACAACAAAACCTAAAGAATTAAAACTGCTAATTTTAATCATACAGAAATGACATTTTGCTAAGGCAGAAACAATAAAAGAGCAATTTCACATGGTTTCACTTAATAGAATCAGAGATGCAAAAAGGGTATATTAATTACTGTGGTATGTGTTGAATTTCAGATTTCATATAACCAAGAGATCTGGGAAAAATAAAGCAAAGCTCATTAATATCTAGCCAGTAATTTTGTTTTGAAGAGTGCAAAACCCACTAACTAAAAAGTCCATATTCAACAGTGAGATGAAGATACACAAGAAGTGGGGTGCAATGGCTCACACCTGTAATCCCAGCACTTTGAAAGGCTAAGGGAGGACTGCTGGAGCCCAGGAGTTTGAGACCAGCCTGGGCAATATGGCAAGATCCCCATCTCTACCAAAAAAAAAAAAAAAAAGTAATTAGCTTGGCGTAGTAGCATGTTCACGTGGTCTCAGCCACTCATGAGGCTGAGGTGGGAGGATCGCCTGAGCCCAAGAGACTGAGGTTGCAGTGAGCTATGATCACACCACTGCATTCTAAACTGGGCAACAGAGCAAGACTCTGTCTCAAAACAAACAAACAAACAAAAATTGGAAGAAACAACTAAGGGGCTGGGCATGGCGGCTCACGCTAGTAATCCCAGCACTTTGGGAGGCTGAGGCAGGCAGATCATGAGGTCAAGAGATTAAGACCAGCCTGGCCAACATGGTGAAACCCCGTCTCTACTAAATATACAAAAATTAGCCGGGCGTGGTGGCGGGCACCTGTAATCCCAGCTACTTGGGAGGCTGAGGCAGGAGAATCACTTGAACCTGGGAGGCAGAGATTGCAGTGAGCTGAGATCGCGCCACTGCACTCCAGCCTGGGCGACAGAGCAAGACTCCGTCTCAAAAAAAAAAAAAAAAAGAAACAACTAAGGAGGAGGTCTTATGTATTAAAAAAATTGGGGCTCATATAATCAAAATACTCTTATACAAATGTACTCTATGTTGCTATAAATAAGAGTCATCACCTCTTCTTCTGGCTCGTTTACTTCACTTTCATTTCCAGATTGTTCTTCTGTTTCAGCCCCTCCTTCTTCTTCTTCTTCATCCTCTTCAAGATTTTCTCCTTCTGTCATAGAATCTTTTGCATCTTTGTCATTTACTAGGCCTTGAAATGAGGGGGTAGAAATGGAAAAATACATTAAAGATAGATATAGGCTAGTTTTCTCTACTATATCAGTTCATGTAAAAGTATATATTAAGAATTCAACAGCCATTTTCTCAGAACAAAAGTAAAAGAATTAAAAACTACTGTGAGAAACATTTTAAAAACTAAATGTGTAGACCTACATTTCAACTAACAAAAAGCAAGATTATACTGGATCATCTTGTATATCTCACTCTCGGAAAAAGGTAGAAAACAGTAGCAGCTAAGGTACAATCTCAGCCATATGTAAGACACAGCCTTGGCCACACTCTTTAGCAACTGATATTTAAACAGTCTCCAAAAACTCAAAGACATAAAAAAAAAAATCATGCTGCTTTAATGGAGAAATCATATTGGGCTATAAAACTGAATTTATGAAAATTAAGAGGGGAAGGGGGCAAAAAGCCATAGCAGCTTTGTCACCATACAGCCTAATTTTCTTCTTCAGTAACAGCATTCTCCTCCTTAGCCTACGGGAACTCCCTGGCCTGAACTTGTTTTCACCTCCTGTGTCCATTCCACATTTCACTGCCTAGTCAATTCTCTTCCTACTGGAACTCGAGTCTAACCTCTCTCCTTTTGAGACGCACACAATGTGGCCTGATCTGATCCCACTGATTTGCTACCCACTACTCTCTCCTGAGCATCCCCCTGCAGTTGGCTCAGACTTCTGTCACAGAGCACACTGCTTTGAGATCTTGCTTGTTCACTATCCTTCTTAATAGAGAATACCCTTCAATATGCACTTTAAAATCCCATCCACTCTTCACGTTCAGTTTCAGTTTTACTTCCTGTATATACTGTCAATGAGTACTTTAATCTATTACTTTTTCTCCTATTTGCTCCTAAAGCATGTGGAGAACTTGTAGCACCCTACATTTGATGACATATCATGTTTTTATTTTTTTCGGATGGATCTCATAAATATTACATCAGATTATAAGACCCTTGAGGACAAAGAACTTGTCTTATACGTTCAAAACTAAAGAGAGGCCATATATTTATAAATACACAGTAGGTGTTAAATAAATAGCTGTTCACTCACAGAATCTTAGAGGATTTAAGCAGGAAGAAACTTTAGTGATAATGTGATTTAACCCTCTCATTTCATGAATGCTGGTTTGAACACTTCCAAACCAGAATTAAATAATATTGCCTATTACCATTTTAGTTTTATTCTTAAATTAAAATAAAAATCTGAGCCAGTAATCTTATCTACCCTGAGAAAATCAGAGGTACACTAAAAATAAAAATGTTATTTACAGTGGTATATAAAAGTAGCATCAACCTAAGAGTGAAACAGCTGCATTAAGTAAATTATGGCACACTGATATAAATGAATACTGAGAATTAAAAAACAAAAATAAAGCCTTAAAAGAATATGTATAATATCAAGAAAAAATTTCATAGTGTAGTAAGTAGAACCAATCAGTTATAAAATCACAAACATAGAATTTAAAAAGAGTAGAAAAATATGTATCAAAATATTAACATATGATTATCTTTCTGTATGGAATACTGGTATGGTTTTCTTGGTATTTTTTAAAATTACTGTCATAAACTATTTATAATACTATTAAAAATTATTTTTAAAATATAAGAAAATGGTTTTAGTGTTTTCCAATTAACTATTATGTTAACATTAGGATACTATAAAACTAACACGAGACAATGAATTTGCAGGTATCTGAAAACAAAAAACTACCAAAGGCACAATACTGTATTATCTTCTGGTTTATCAGTAAGAAACTGATTTAATATAGATTTTTCTGCATACATCTTCTTCCTGATATTTAGGCTCTAAAACCAGGAAGCAAATGGAGACTTGGGAGTGTAACAATTGCAGCTGCTACCATCTTTAGAGTTTCATTCATAAACAGCAATCTATTTTTCCCTCCATATTCTAGACAAGGACAGAGCCCTCACAAGAAGCCTGCAGTCCTTTAGCCTTTTGATCTACAAGAGACAAAGCATAACTGTTCTCATTTCTGTCACCAAACTAGGTGTCACACTAATATTTACTCATGTCCACTATACAGAGAGTACCATTCATGAAGGTTTTTGGGAAACAAGGCTAAGACTTAACGATTTTCCAAGGATCCAAAGTAAGTGAAGTAAGTTCATAAATACTTTGCTTGATATGAAATCATGTATTCAATTAGAAATTTGAAAAGGAAAAGAAAGTAGGTAACTTGGAAAAAGTTACCTACACATTTGGAAAAAGGTTCAAAGAACAAAAAGAATCACACATGCCATTATGGGTTAAGTAGTAGGAAAAGTTAATACTTGTACAATCAGTAGTGGCACCTATAAAACCTTTACCATGAAAAGTGGTTTTTCAGATATGCGATGTAGTCAATTTGTATAATTAGTGTAACTGGTGAAGGTAAAGATCCCCTAATAGACATAAATGTACCAAGTTACAGTGGAAAATCAAATACTAGCTTAATAGTCTGAAAATTTGTCACTTTATTATTATTTATTTACTGTTTTTTAAGACAGAGTTTTGCTCTTGTTGCCTAGGCTGTAGTGCAATGGCATGATCCTGACTCACTGCAGCCTCCACCTCCTGGGTTCAAGAGATTCTCCTGCCTCAGCCTCCTGAGTAGCTGGGATTATAGGGATACACCACCATGCCTGGCTAATTTTTGTATTTTCAGTAGAGATGGGGTTTTGCCGTGTTGGCCAGGGTGGTCTCAAACTCCTGACCTCAGGTGATATGCCCGCCTTGGTCTCCCAAAGTGCTGGGATTACAGTCAGGAGCCACTGCACCTAGCTAAAACGTGTCACTTTAAAATGACTACAGTAAAACATGTAAGAATTATCAGCGTATAAACAAGATAGGTATGGCTATACCTTGTACTGGTTATTTCTAATGACATGTAGGTTCCTGCAGCCCTAGTGGAAGCTGTTTGAGAGCTAACTCTTCTCTCCAAAATAACTTCAGGATACTAAAGTATATCGAGAACCTCTAATTATCTCTAGATTTTCTCTATTCTTTAGAAATAGAAGCAACTCTGCCAGTAAGCTCTGAAATCCTGTAGGGTAGTTCCAAACTTCTGACAGGTACTCCCTTCTACAGTTTCTTTACTTGCCCTTTTACGTATAACGCCTGTTGAAAATATATACTCCGAAAATAAATGCTTTAATCAAAAATAGATTTTATATTAGCAACCAAAAATTCTAAAATTAAGAGAGGTAGACAGGATTGTGTTTTGTTTTTGTTTTTGTTTTTTTACATCACTATCACTTGCTTCAAATCCTGCGTTAACTGTTTTCCTCCAGTTCGAAATTACTTAGTGAAATCAAGTACACCACACAGGTATTACCTAACACTATTACGTAACACTCAACACTGAAAATAGAAAAGATACAATGTAAACTCTGACTGGTAACATTATAAAGCAAATTCCAGAAACCCCATCTGCCAAATATCACCTTCATTTTCTGTCTGTAATCAATTGCTTACCTAGTTTTATTAAGAATTCTCGTTCCAAGTCTTGTACCTGCCTGATGGATTCTTCCAGAGAATTACAGAGTTTGATCTTTGGTCTTAGCAGTTCTAGTGTATCACTGATCATGTAATCTATATCAATAGGAAATGGATGGTCTTTTGTCCAAACCTCCAAACTTTTCTTCCACCAAACATAACGCTGATAACAAATGAAAAATAAATTTAGCTATAAGAAACAACAAAATATGTAAAAATAAACTATATTGTGCTGTTACCTAGTTATAATAACTACGCTAAAAGGTTGTACAAGATACCTACCATTCCTATTAATGGTCAACAGCCATGATCCTATTCTGATCATTGTCCTCTATCTATACAAGTTTTGAGCTATTTGGTGAATTTATTAAGTATCTTCTTCTTATAACTGTTGCAGTATTTTTCAAGGCAAGGAAAAATTATAAATAAAATACCAAATAAATTTTCAGGTACTCCAAAACAAGGTAGAAACCCCACACCAATATCTTATATTAAATTTTACGAATATAACCAAATTCAAGGCCATCATTGTGATACATTTTCACTATTTTCTCTGTGCTACCTGCTTTGATTTTTGAAGAGTTACAGTAGCTGAAGATATGGTTTTTGAACTATATAAAAACCACTAATCATCAACAAGTATTTATTGAACATCTACTGTGTATATGGCACTGTGCAGATACTTTCCTCTCTACTGTAAGCCTGGTTCCCACACTCTATTTTATACTTCTTCTAATTCCTAAATTTACATAAACTGAAAGCTCAACCCACGAATGTACTAGTATACGAACAGGTATTCCTATGGGGGTTTTACTTTTCCTCTCCAGTTTGTTCCAGGTCTTTGCTACTCAAAATGTGGACCGCATCTAGGAGCTTGTTGGAAATGTAGATTCTGAGGCCTCCCTCTAGACCAACTGAATCAGAATCTGCATCTTCACAATGTCCCCAGGGGACATGTATGCACAGGAAAGTTCAGAAGCACTGCTCCAAGTGATCCTTTCTTCCTGGCCTTCCAGTACTGACCTGTACACTCCATGTTGTGGGTGGAACACAGAGACCGAATCTCCCAGGCTTCACTCACTTCTGACTCCAATTTCTAGGTATGGCTCTGCTAAGCCTTTCTGTCCGTTAATCAATTTGGAAAATATTTTTGTCTCTTTTGCTCCTGAATATTTCTGAGTGTTTCTTTACTTTCAGCCTAAGATGTCAGAGTGAATCCAAATAAGGATTCTCTTCTGAAAGAGATTCTACTTTGGGTGCTGGTATAGCTGCCATTTTGTAACAAAAGTCTGGCTTTTAATACAGTATCCAACTTAAGACGGTCCTTACATACAAAAGGGACTCCGACCCTCCAATCTGCAAGCCCCTTTCCCCACTTTCTGCTCATCAATTCAGAAAGTAAAGGAGTAGTAAGTTTCCCTCTATTGCAAAACAATAGTAGTAGGAGAAAGTTAACAGGCTACAATTCCCTGAGAATATTAATCTCGACTTAACACGTGCCACCATGTGGATGTATTTTTGATCCCTCAAGTTGTAACATTAAACTTATTTTCCTCATTAATGGGTAAATGAAAATACTAACAATTGTGATTTATAGAATCGAATGGTACTATCAGCACTTAGTAAAATTTAAAGCAACTGATAGTGAGTTGTTCACCCTAATCGGCACTTATAAAATTGTATTTTATGGGAAATAGTAATTGGGCTCCAACTAATCAACCTACAAGTTAACTTCTGAAACATTAACTTTATAGAGGTTGTAGTACTGTCTCTGTATTTGTATATGGATTTAATTTATACTGTACTTAGTCTAAATCACAAGTTTATATAATTAACCAAAATTAAGATTTGGAAAGCACAATCCAAGAATTTGTGAATAATGAACAAATACTTCTTTTTGTATTAAAACTAACACATTTTCCTCAAAAGTGATAGGTGTTTTTCCTTCAAAAAAAAAATTAGGCTGGGCACAGTGGCTCATGTCTGTATCACAGCACTCTAGGAGGCTGAGGTGGGCGGATCACCTGAGGTCAGGAGTTCAAGACCAGCTTCACCAACATGGCAAAACCCCCTCTCTACCAAAAACAAAAAGTAGCCAAGTGTGGTGGTATACACCTGCAATCCCAGGTACTCCAGAGACTGAGGCAGGAGAATTGCTTGAACCTGAGAGGTGGAGGCTGCAGTGAACCAAGACTGCCACTGCACTCCAGCCTGGGTGAGACAGCAAGACTCAGTCTCAAAAGAAACAAAAAAATTAAATCTTTCAGAAACAAGAATTTGGGCTGGGAGCAGTGGCCCATGCCTGTAATTGTAGTACTTTGGGAGGATGAGGCAGGAGGTTTATTCGAGGCTAGGAGTTCAAGACCAACCTGACCAACAGAGCAAGACCCCATTGCTATTTAAAAAAAAGAAACAAGAATTTGAGATGTAAACCAGAATACAGATGCGTGAAAACATTAACAAATATATTAAAAATCACAAGTAATTTAATGAATAAATTACTGTATTAAATATCAGTCCATAAATTACTCAACCAAATTCAAACTGTACCAAAATAATTCCCCAAATTAATGAGCCGTCATTATCAATCATAAAAGTTACATGCATTGAGAACATTTATATATTTCCTCACTTACAGAAGAAAACCAAAAAGAATGTTTTATAATAGAATCCAACATATATCTTTAAATTTCCAAAAGCATTCTTATATGAAGAATATAAACTAATTATGAACATATATATGGTATATGAATACCATAATGTTTCTTCTCTAATAGTATTTTTTTAAACACATGCAATGAATTAAATGATGTCAAACTAAGTATTTCGGCTTATATACCTGAAAATATACAAGGAAACAGTCAAGTTTTCGTTTACTAGAACCTCTGTCAAAGTATTGGCCACATGTGTCCAGAATAGTGCATACAAGTCTAATTCTGAAAAGATGCTCGGGTGGGTCCAGGGAACTTGGAGAGCCATCAGGGTTAACACCAAATGAAGTAAAAGAATACAGAGTTCTGAAAATAACAGCTGATTCCACCATTCGGTAATTGTAAAGTTCTCCTAAGAACTTGGCGCTGCTGATACGCCTCTGATTAAATTTAGGTTGATTAACCTAAAAAAAGTGACAAAAACACAAATTTTCATTAAACAGGAGTAATATATATGAAAACAAGTTAAACTTGCCTCTGTAACTTGAAAATATTAATTACTGAAAGAACACTGAATAGAGAAACAACAGATCTTTTCTAATAAAGTGGTCAATTCTAGGTGTCCTTTTCTCTCTCTAAGAAATGGCTATCCTTAAAATGTTTTCATAAAAAGAACATGTTAGATGTTAAATTTAGCTATCACTACATGAATTGTTTCTAAAATAATTAAAGTGTAATTCTTATTTTTGCTGTAATCAGTGAATTAAGAAAACAATAAATCTGGGTTCTACAGTAAATGGAAAGCATTAGGTTGGGTGCAGTGGCTCACAACTGCAGTCCCAACACTTTGGGAGGCCAAAGTGGGTGATTACCTGTGGTCAGGAGTTTGAGACCAGCCTGGCCAACATGGCAAAACCCCTTCTCTACTAAAAATAGAAAAAAAAAAATAGCTAGGCGTGGTGGCACACACCTGTAATCCCAGCTACTCGGGAAGCTGAGATAGGAGAATTGCTTGAACCCAAGAGGGGGAGGTTGCAGTGAGTGCAGACTGTGCCACTGCACTCCAGCCTGGGTCACAGAGCAAGACTCTGACTCAAAAAAAAAAGAAAAAGAAAGGAAAGGCTGGGTGTGGTGGCTCACACCTGTAACCCCAGTAATCCCAGGCTGAGGAAGGTGGATCATGAGGTCAGGAGTTCAAGACCAACCTGGCCAACATGGTGAAACCCCATCCCTACTAAAATTACAAAAATTAGCTGGGCATGGTGGTGGGTGCCTGTAATCTCAGCTACTAGGGAGGCTGTGGCAGGAGAATCGCTTGAAACTGGAAGGCAGAGGTCGCAGTGAGTCAAGATGGTGCCAGTGCACTCCATTCCAGCCTGGGCTACAAGAGTGAAACTCCATCTCAAAAAAAAAGAAAAGAAAAGAAAAGAGGAAAGTATTTACAGAAAATTCTTATAAGATGACTATCAGCTTTTTCTAATAAATTTGCAGATTCTTACAACTTGAGGCTCAATAGTAACCTAGAAATAATAAATTCTCCACAAATTCCAATTTTGTGACACAGAAAAGTCTTGGTTACCTCCATTCCTAATCGAATATCTTCTAAAACTCCATCCACAACGTGGATCCCAACATCCTCTTGGTAGAGCACTAGTCCTGCTAAGAGGTTGGCTACACAATGGATACTATTATATTTCACATTCCAGATGTTTATCATACAACAGATAACATAGTCCTTTACTTCTTGGTCCTGCCAGGGCAACTTTCGCATCTGTCTCAAAACCTAAACGAAGAGAATTTTGTTTAAACTACTAAGATAACTACACAGTAGTCTGACCAAATAATACAGAAATTTTTACGATGATTGTACAGAGAACTTTTGAAATAGGAAATACATTAGAAATCCTCTATCAGCCTCTTCAGAAATACAGAAAATGAGATTTTCTAATTATGATAAAATTTATTATCATCTTTCCCAAATCCTTCCATAGTGCCCTCAAATTTTCTAGAGTTTTCAGGTCTTCAATCTACGTAACTGTACTCAGGTCATTGAAAGAAATATCCAATCAGAAGTTTGGAATAGGTTTTTTTTTCCCCCAGACACAGTCTTACTCTGTCACCTAGTCTGGAGTGTAGTAGTGCAATCTCAGCTCACTGCAACCTCCTCACCCATGGCTCAAACAATCCTCCCACCTCAGTCTCCCAGGCAGATGGACTATAGGCACGCAATAGCATTCCTAACAAATTTTTGTATTTTCTGTAGAGGCGGGATCTCCCTATGTTGCCCAGGCTGGTCTCAAAACCCTGACCTCAAGTGATCTGTGTGCCTTGGCCTCCCAAAGTGCCGGGATTACAAGCATGAGCCACCATACCCAGCCTGGAGTAGGTCTTTAAAACCAGAAATGGGCCAGGTGCAGTGGCTCACACCTGTAATTCCAGCACTTTGGGAGGCCAAGGTGGCGGATCATCTGAGGTAAGGAGTTTGTGACCAGCCTGGCCAACAAGGCAAAACCCCATCTCTACCAAAAATACACAAATTAGCCAATTATGGTGGCAGGTGCCTCTAATCCCACCTATTAGGGAGCTGAGGCAGGAGAACTGCTTGAACCCAGGAGGCAGAGGCTGCAGTGAGCTGAGACTGCGCCACTGCACTCCAGCCTGGGTGACAGAGCGAGACTCCGTCTCAAACCAAAACCAAAACCAAAACCGAATGTTTATGAAAAAATAACATGTTCTCTTTTGTGCATAATTTGACATAATCTCACTTTATTTATTTATATATATATGTTTTAGACAGGGTCTTGGTCTGTCACCCAGGCTGTAGTGCAGTGGTGTGATCTCAGCTCACTACTCCACCTCCAGGGTTCATGCAATTCTTGTGCCTCAGCCTCCCAAATAGCTGGGATTACAGGCATGCACCAACACACTCAGCTAATTTTTGTATCTTTGGTAGAGATTGGGGTTTTGCCTGGCTCGAATTCCTGGCCTCAAGTGATCCGCCCACCCTGGCCTCCCAAAGTGTTGGGATTACAGGCATGAGCCACCGTGCCATCAATAATCTCACTTAAAAACCCATCAATTTCGAACAAATAAATAAACCCAAAGTCAATTGGCAAAAACATCCCTTAAGGGATTCCTTAAGGGATCTTTCCACTGAAGCTGGTATGAGAAGTTGTTTACCCGTTTTACACTTTTCAAACTTTTAACCAATTCCAAAACTTTTTTTTTAATTTATTTTTTTGAGACGGAGTTTCGCTCTTCTTGCCCAGGCTGGAGTGCTATGAGGCAATCTCTGCTCACCGAAACCTCCACCTCCACGGTTCAAGCGATTCTCCTGCCTCAGCCCCCTGAGTAGCCAGGATTACAGGCATGCATCACCATACCCGACTAATTTTGTATTTTTTTTTTTAGCAGAGACAGGGTTTCTCCATGTTGGTCAGGCTGGTCTCAAACTCCTGACTTCAGGTGACCCACCCACCTCACCCACCCAAAGTGCTGGGATACTGGCATGAGCCACTGCGCCTGGCCCAAAACTATTTTAAACAACTACTGCCTCTGACTAAGAAAGCTGGTTTCAATTTTCAAACCTGCAACATTGTTCCTATTACCTTCCATCTTAAAAAGAAAAAAATTCTACACTGTATTATATGTCAAGTTGTAGAGTTCACCAAGAAGTGTTTTGCTCAACATATCTTACTTAAAAGCGAAGTTTCTAACATGGTAACTACAATTATTAAGAAAATAAGTCAGTGATTCTTCACCTTCACTAGAAATTAACCACTGTTGAGAATCTAAAGAAAGCACCCAGACCCTGTTTCCAGAAAAATATAAATAGCTATGGACAATCAAAATTATGAGATTTCAGAGGGACCATGGGCCTCTTATAAAGTCTACTAAAGGTTAGGATCCCCTGTACTGATGCAAAATATTTAAGTACAAATTCAATATGGAATACTAGAGAGAAAGTAATAGTTTCAAATATATATATAAAATCAAAATTTACTAGAATTACTATTTCAATTAGAACAAAAAGTTATCATAAAAGGAAAACAAAGCTGGGTGAGGTGGCTCACGCCTGTAATTCCAGCACTTTGAAAGACTGAGACAGGTGGATCACGAGGTCAAGAGATCAAGACCATCTGGCTAACACAGCGAAACCTCGTCTCTACTAAAAATACCAAAAATTACATGGACAGACATGATGGTGTGCAGCTGTAATCCCAGCTACTCGGGAGGCTGACGCAGGAGAATCGCTTAAATCCAGGAGGCGGAGGTTGCAGTGAGCCAAGATTGCACCACTATACTCCCAGCCTGGGCGACAGAGTAAGACTCTGTCTCAAAAAAAGGAAAACAGGCTGGGTGCGGTGGCTTATGACTGTAATCCTAGCACTTTGGGAGGCCGAGGTGGGTGGATCACATGAGGTCAGGAGTTTAAGACCAGCCTGGCCATCATGGTGAAACCCCATCTTTAAAAAGAAAAAATAAAAAAAAATTTTTAAGTAAATTAATTTTTGTAAATAAAAATTTAAAAGAAAGAAAAAAAGGAAAACAAAACCTATGTCCCAAATATTATGTCTCATCATAAGAATTCCTTCTCAGGATGACTTCCACAGAGTTGACTGAAAAGAACTTGAGCTCTACCCCGCCTTCTCCTAGACTCTCTATAAGCTTAGCATTACCACAAATCCCACATTAACTATTATTGCATGATTTCATAAGATTTACCTTCTCGGTGGTAACCTTAGAGAGATCCTTGTACAAAAGTTTCCGGACATATTCCTGGAGAGGAGGACGTTTCTTTTTCACAGTTTTTTCAGCTGGAGGCGGGTTGCAGTAGTAATATGCGTTCTCTACCATTGTGACGTATCTCGCATCAAGATGCATTGCTTGTTTCTTTCTCATCATTTGCTCCTGAAATAAAAAGTCCAAATTAATCAAAACTTCCTTCTAAGATTCCTTTACACCTAACGAAACTTCTACTCTCCGTGATTTACTATTTCAAAGTAATGGGTTAGAAAGGCAAAGAAAGGGCCGGGCACTGTTGCTCACGCCTATAATCCCAGCACTTTGGGAGACAGAGACAGCAGGATCACTTGAGCCCAGGAGTTCAAGACCAGCTTGGCCAACACGGTGAAACACTATCTCTAAAAAATATACAAAATTAGCCAGGTGTGATGGCACACACCTGTAGTCCCAGCTACTTGGGAGGTTGAGGTGGGTGGACAGCTTGAACCCAGGAGGTGGAGGCTGAAATAAGCCATGATTGCCACTGCACTCCAGCCTGGGCAAGAGCAAGACCCTGTCTCTTTAAAAAAAAAAAAAAGAGAGAGAGAGAAAAAGAAAGGAAGAAAAAAACACACAGGAAGGTGTGGGTGGTGAGACAAAAACAATTGCTGGGCATATCGAAGAACATGTAAGCACACTAACTGTTACACTACTTATCATGTTTAGGACATACTAGTCCATGACTACTTAGCCTTTGGCTTCATCCAATAAAATACTTAAGAGAACTTTGCTACAAAGGTAACTTCTTTCTTAACTTTGCCAAAAAACATGAACTTTAAAGAAACCAAGGCTCGAATATAAAAGTGAATGATTAAGGACTAAACATATAAATAAAGGGCTGACTCTGGCTGTTCCAAATACAACTAAGAATTCATTCTCAAGGATTCAATGTTGTATCAGATACCTGACATGTCTGTACAAAAAACTACAAGTCCCCATGGTCTTAGGATGTGTCTAGGGTTGCTTAGTATCAGCTCAGAGAAGGTAACTAACAAATACAGATCTAGTCACTCACCACCTACTTCAGAATTTCTCAGCCTCAGCACTACTGACATTTTGAATCGGATAATTTGTTGTGGGGGACTATTCTGTGCATTGTGGGATGTTTTGCAGCCACTCTGGCCTCTGCCTACTAGATGCCAGTTGAGAACCAATGACAAGTTGAAGATCTTTAAACAGCACTCCTAATTCTTAAAACAGCATCGTACCAAGCATTAAGATTACTGAATAACTAAGTAATTTAAAAAAACATCAGCTGGGTGCAGTGGCTCAAGCCTATAATCCTAGCAACTCAGGAAGCGATGTGAGAGGGTCTCTTGAGACCAGGAGTTTGAGACCAGCCTGGGCACCAAAGTGAAACCCCATCTCTACATTAAAATCAAGTAAAATTAAATTAAAAAATAACAGGGCACAGTAGTAGGTACCTGTAGTCCCAGCTACTTGGGAGGCTGAGGCAGGAGGATTGAGTGAGCCCAGGAGTTCGAGGCTACAGTAAACTATGATCATGTCACTGCACTCCAGCCTAGGTGATATAGTGAGACCCTATCTCTAAAATAAAAAATAACAGAATAAAAGAAAAATAAAGTAAAAAATTAGCCAGGCATGGTGGTGTCCACTGTCATCCCAGCTACTCAAGAAACTGAGGTGAGAGGACTGCTTGAGGATTGCCTGAACCCAGGAGTTCAAGGCTGCAGTGAGCTATAATCATGCCACTGCACTCCAGCCTGGAAGACAACCTTAAGACCTTACCTCTTAAAACAAAAACAAAAAACAAAAAAGAAAGAAAGTAAAGTAGCCAGTGGCTGATGCCTGTAATCCCAACACTTTGGGAGGCCAAGAAAAGAGGATCACTTGAGGCCAGGAGTTCGAGAATAGTACTGGCAACACAGTGAGACCCTGTCTCTACAAAATAAAAAAATGAGTGGGCATGGTGGTATGCACCCATAGCCCCAGTGACTAGGGAGCTGAGGTGGAAGAAACACTTGAGCCCAGGAGCTGGAGGCTACAGTAAGCTATAATCACACCACTACAGTCCAGCCTGGGCAACAGCAGGAGACCCTGTCTCAAAAAAATTAAAAAAATAAATTACTTGGTACTTATTAGTGTTATGCACTATGGCAGGTGCAGGAAACATCACTGAACAGGACAGACATAATTCCTACTTTCAAGAAGCTTAATAGTCTGGTGTCAGAAGATAGAATAAAGTCAATAAATAAATCAACTACTATTCTTTTCAATAATAACTGCAACCGTAGTATGAACAGTAAGTATGAGACGCTAAACAACAGGAAACCCACTTAAGTTCAGGTGGGTTAGGGAAGGCTTTTCTGAGAACGTGACATTGAAACTAGGATCTGAAGGATGACAAAGACTGAAGAACCACAGGAAGAGCACACATGCAGAGGACCGAGGAGAAAGAAAGCCAGATGTGGACAGAACAGGCCAGTGTGTTCCCAGCAGGGAGCAGCAGAAGAGGAACAGGAGGGAGGGGCCAGGTAATAGAGAGCGCTGTGCACCAAGGTGAGAAGGCTGGGTTTAAGCGTGCAGAGGGAAATCACTGACAAGCCCAAGCAGTGTTGTGGACTGGGGTGCTGAGTGGTGGTGGATTTCAACTTCTGTGTGTACAGGAGCTTTTTTTTCACTATCACATATGTAGCACCTAAAACAGTGCCTAACAGATGCAATTCATATTTAACAATGCCAAAGTAAATGAATGAATTTTTAAAAACACATCCACTCTTTCCTATGGACTGCTTTTCGATCCATGTAAATCATCATATACTAGGAGAAAGCTTTACTATTTATAAGTTCAACTGTGGGTATACCAAGTTTCATAACTGTCTCTCTTGTCTCCTAGAATTTCTACAGTACACTGACTGTAGTTAAGCTCCTATAGTGACACATCTCTGTACTATAACCAGTGAATGCCTGTTAAATATTCAGTCTTCGAAACAGACAAGAAAACACTTCCATGTTTAAGAGAACTAGAGATTTAATGACCACATCCTCTAAGTTCTACAGCTCTCCAGGGATGGCAACTCATATGTATGGCATTTTCCAGTGTAGGTAGAAATGTTTGTATTCATATGACAGAAAAAGATAACCAGCACTGGTCAGTATTTTTAACCTCTGAAGCACAGGTAAATCAAGAACCTCTAGCTCTTACCAGGATCCTCAAGCCCTTACCAAAAGTACACTGGTCCTCAGGTGAGATTCCGGAGATCTGAAAAGAAACCGCCCACACGTCTCTAGCAGGGTACATGCCATTTCAATATGGTGATGAGAGAAGTCTGACAGAAGCATCTGCAACAGGAAGAATGATGAAAACTACAAAGGCAACCCTTCAATCCTAGTAGAGGAAGAAATTATCATACACCTAATGCGCCTAACAACTTTTAAAAAGTCAATGTAAAAAACAGAAGTGAGTCTACTCAGGTTCACTGCTGGGCATCTTATGTGTTCTGCCATTAATTTTTATTGAAAAACTTCAATATATTTAATGTCTTTCACAGAAAGATATATGGAAATGAATGTCAAAGCCCTTTCTGTTTATTATTAGATGTTATGTATTTAAACACATGCCACGTACACAGCAGACATTTTCGCAATGCCTTTTGTTTTGGACTATATATTTCACAAAATTCTCACTACAAAAGTATTACTTGCTCATTATATGAATTATAAACACAATATATTACTAGAACATTTTAGTATTTATCCTCTTAATAATCATTTATGCCTATTTTCTAAACTAATACATATTGAGACAGTTAATAACTTGATTTATATTGTATCATTTAATAACTTGGTTTTTTTGGCTTACTAGGAGTATTTTTTCATGTCCTTTTTTGTCCTTCTATGGATGATTTACAAAGTACATAGTACTATATAATATGAACTAGATTAAAACTTACTTGATTCTTATTTATCATCCAAATTGTCTCCCATTTCTTTCTTTTTTTTTTTTTTTTAAATATGAAACGCTTCACGAATTTTTGTGTCATCCTTGTGCAGGGGCCATGCTAATCTTCTCTGTATCGTTCCAATTTTAGTATATGTGCTGCCGAAGTGAGCACCCCATTTCTTGCTACAGGTTAAGTATCCCTTATCTGAAATGCCTGGGATCAGAAATGTTTCGGATTTCAAACTCTTTCAGATTTTGGAATATAGTATTTGCATATATATGAGACAGCCTAAGGATGGGACCCAAATCTAAACACAAAATTGATTTATGTCTCATATAACCTTATAAACAAGGCTTGAATGTAATTTTATGTAATACTTTATATCTTTTACATGAAATAAAGTTTTGACTGTGATTTGTCACCTGAGGTCAGGTGTGGTATTTACCACGTGTCGTTGTATCAGTACTCAAAAAGTTTTTAATTTTGGAGCATTTCAGATTAGGAATGCTTAACGTGTATTACAAAAACGGTGGGACACACATCATTGTAGAGAAATCTGAGCACATATTTGTGATTATTTCCTTAAAATGAATTCCTAGGAAAGAAATTTCTGTTTAAAAAAGTGAATATTCTTTTTTTAAGAGTTCATACAAAGAAATACACTAGGCTGGGCGTGGTGGCTCACACCTGTAATCCAAGAACTTTGGAGGCCAAGGCGGGTGGATCACCTGAGGTCAGGAGTTCAAGACCAGCCTGACCAACATGGTGAGGCCCCGTCTTTAAAAAAAAAGAAAGAAAAGAAAGAAATACACTAATACAATTAATTCACAGCATATTCCTTTCAATTTCATCACTCAGAAAATTTTCATAATCCTTTCTATAATGCTGTCTGGAATTTATCTAAATGTATTTATCAATATACTAGTTTCCTGAGATGCTCTAAGAAGGATAAGGACACTTATCCCTTTAATATTTACAATATTATCTATTAGTATTTTAAATACTCTAAGAAGTCATTCATTAAAAAAGGGTTTAATTTTATCTCAGGATGTTCCAAATATATTTGAATCCATGAAACCTGTTTTGTGTGATATACCTATTAAGATCTCAAGGACATCAAGTTGATGAAAAATTTGTTACAGAAAAAAAACATCTCAGTAAGGGAATGATCAATTTCAAATACAGAAGAATTATTCCATCTATTCTGCACCAACTTTACCACATATAATTAATTACTGTTACTAATTAATTTCTACCTCAATTCTATTTGGACAGAAAATATAATCTGAGTAATTTCAATCTTCTCAAATTTTCTGAGACTTCCTTTATGATTGATTTTGGTAAACAATCCATATGCATTCGAAAAGACTGTAAAATTCTGCTGCTGTTGGATATAGTATAAATTATATCAACATTGATAACTGTGTTATTCCAATTCTGTATATATTTACTTATTTTGTCTGCCTGTTGTTTCAGCTATTGAGAGGTGTTTCCAGGTCTCTCACTATGACTGTAAGAGATCTACTCTGTTACCTGCCAATTTTTGCTTTACATATTTTGAAGCTATGTTACTGGTTGCATACTGATTCAGAAAGGTAATCTTTTCCTGTTAAAATAACCTCTTCATCATTTCAAACCAGCCTTCTTTATTTCTAATAATACGTCATGCCTTTTTCAAAGTGTTAATGGTTGGACTTAATTACCCCTTGCAATACTGTGAACTCACTGGTAGCCAAGTGAGAAAAAATTTCTGCAGCTCTCCAGGGATGCCAACTCATATATGTATGGGATGTTCCAGTTTAGGTAGAAATGTGTATATTCATATGACAGAATAAGGTAACCAGCATCGGTCAATATTTTTAACCTCAATGATAATACAGAGAATCCAGCTTTTTGTTTGTTTGTTTGTTTTGAGATGGAGTCTTGCTCTGTCACCCAAGCTGTAGTGCAGTGGCATGATCTCAGCTCACAATATCCTCTGCCGCCTGGGTTCAAATGATTCCCCTGCCTCAGCCTCCTGAGTAGCTGGGACAACAGGTGCGCACCACCACGCCCAGCTAATTTTTTTGTATTTTAGTAGAGATGGGGTTTTATCATGTTGGTCAGTATGGTCTTGATCTCCTGACCTTGTGATCTGCCCGCCTTGGCCTCCCAAAGTGCTGGGATTACAGGCGTGAGCCACCATGCCCAGCCACTTTCTTTTTATTAGCATTTGCATAGTGTATTTTCCCCATCTTCTTATTTAACTTTTCTCATTTTCATATTTAAGTGTAGCTCTGTGGTAGATAGCTCCTAGCAGCTGTTTTAATCGTTTTATGTATGTATTTGTTTATTTATTTACTGAGACGGAACCTTGCTCTGTCACCCACCTTGGAGTACAGCGGGGTGATCTCGGCTCACTGCAACCTCCCCCCTCAGACTCAAGCGATTCTCCTGCCTCAGCCTCCTGAGTTAGCTGGGATTACAGGCACACACCACCATGCCCAGCTAATTTTTGTATTTTTAGTAGAGACAGGGTTTCATCATGTTGGCCAGTATGGTCTTGATCTCCTGACCTTGTGATCTGCCCGCCTTGGCATCCCAAAGTGCTGGGATTACAGGCCTGAGCCACCACGCCCAGCCCAAGTTTTATATTTTTAAGGCTTTTACTTGATGTATTTTGTCCTATCAGGTTTCATGAAACTACTGGTAGAACTGCATTAGTATCGAGGCTGGGCACGGTGGCTCACGCCTGTAATCCAAGCACTTTGGAGGCCAAGGCGGGCAGATCACCTGAGGTCAGGAGTTCATGACCAGCCTGACCAACATGGTGAAACCCCATCTTTAAAAAAAAGAACTGCATGAGTATCTAAAATCTGTTTTGTATTTTGCACACCTGTTTAATGTTACTTTTTCTTCCTTTCTTGATCTTCTTTTGGATTAAGTAAATATTAAATTATTTCACATTATCCACCACTTACAACTAAAACTTAAAACTTTTCAATTAAAAACAATCAAATAATTCAGCACTGACCTTTAAACAGTGTAGTGTGTCATTTTTGGTGAACATCTTAAATTTAGTTAGTTCTCCAATAAAACGAACAGTTTTATTCTTTGTTTCAATATTGATCTGGTCCTTTTTTCGTACCTAAAAATTAAGAGAAAAAAGATAATGCTTAATCAACATTTTGAATCTCTGTGATAAAAACTATTATTTTAATGCATCTGGATTCACTCCTGATTTTTTTTTTTTTTTTTTTTGAGACAGAGTTTTGCTCTTGGTGCCCACATTGGAGTGCAATGGTGTGATCACGGCTCACTGCAACCTCCTCCTCCTGAGTTCAAGTGATTCTTCTGCTTCAACCTTCCGAGTACCTGGGATTACAGGCCCACGCCACCATATCCAGCCATTTTTTTGTATTTTTAGTAGAGACAGGGTGTCAACATGTTGGCAAGGCTGGTCTCAAACTCCTGACCTCAGGTGATCCACCCACCTTGGCCTCCCAAAGAGCTGGGATTATAGTTGTGAGCTACCTCGCCCAGCCTACTCCAGATATTTTTAATACATATGGGTAAACTTTCCTGCTATAGGCTTCCCGAGTAATCACAGCTACTGGGGAGGCTGAGGCAGGAGAACTGCTTGAACCCGGGATACAGAGGTTGCAGTGAGCTGAGATCATGCCATTGCACTCCAGTCTAGGCGACAAGAGCAAGACTTCATTTCAAAAAAAAGAAAAAAAGAAAAAATTTCTTGCTATATTCAAACTACTATAAGCTAAAGAGAAAATTGCTTTGCATAACACCAGCCCCAGGATGTGCTCTGCAAAATAGTTCCATGGTCAAGCAATTTAGAGAAAAAAAATAATTTTACCAGGCCTAAAGAGGCCCTTAAGAAAGGAAAACTTTATGTCAATGTTTTTCAGATTTATTTGGCAACACAAATCTCCTTTTTCAAATGTTAGCCATTATCAGTTAACATCCCGTTAAAGTAATACTATAAGGAACACACTTTAGGAAATGCTGCTTTAAAAATATGAATGCTAAGTGCTCACCTAAGCAAAACTGGTACTAAGGCTTAGCTAGTATATTGTAACTATAAACTATGCTGCATTTTTATTATAAATTCATGACAATAAAAGAGCCAATATAATCACTGTTCTTTTTTATCGCCAGTCCTGGTTGTATGTCAAAGTTTAAGTTCTTTGCAAATGTAAGTCCTCTATTTAGGCACAAATTTCAAGAAATATCAGATGCAACAAAATCCCACTGCAACAGTACAATGCAAACAGACAAACCAAGATAATTGGATTTGACCTCAGAATTCCATTTTCATTAGAAAACCAAACCTACAGTCTAGATAACTTTTATTTGAACAGCAGTGACCACAATGTGGTGCCATGAATTAGTTTAGCACTTTCTTTTCTTGTTTTCCGAGACAGTCTCACTGTCACCCAGGCTGGAGTGCAGTGGCATGATCTTGGCTCACTTGAGTCTTGTGCCTCAGCCTCCCGAGTAGCTGGGATTACAGTTGTGTACCATCACGCCTGGCTAAATTTTTGTATTTTTAGTAGAGATGGGGTTTCACCCTGTTGGCCAGGATGGGCTTGATCTCCTGACCTCATCATGATCCTCCTGCCTTGGCCTCCCAAAGTGCTGGGATTACAGGTGTGAGCCAGTGTGCCCGGCCTGTCATTTTAATTTTTAAGGACCTGCTTTCTGTAACAAGGAGAGGTAGGAGGTATTTAGACTTCTTTTTATTTTTACTGATAATTTTTTTAAATGTCCTTTGTAAAAACTGTCGAGCAATAATTTCCAAACAAAACCATGTTTATTCATTCAAAAACTCAGCAAACTAGAAGCTCATTATAACTCAATTTAATCTCAAGCATCAACAAAACTGTATTAATGAAAAACAAAATCACAAAAATTCAACTTGAACATAGATCTTTTTTTTTTTTTTTTTTTTTGAGACAGAGTCTCACACTGTGCCCAGGCTGGAGTGTACTGATGCAATCTCAGCTCACGGTAACCTCTGTCTCCCACATTCAAACGATCCTTCCAGATCAGCCTCCTAAGTAGCTGGAATTATAGGTGTGTGCCATTGTGCCCAACTAATTTTTTTAGTTTTAGTAGAGATGGAGTTTTGCCATGTTGCCCAGGCTGGTCTCAAACTCCTGGCCTCAAGCAATCCATCCATCTCGGCCTCCCAAAATGGTGGAATTACAGGTGTGAGCCACCACAATTGGCCTAGAACTTTATTTTTAATGACATCATTTAAGCATACAAAATAGTTTTGCAATTAGAGACAACTATAAAATAGAACTATATTCTCATTTTTAATATAAAACAAAATGGTACTGAATAAACTTGACTGCTTTCAGCCTTGTAATTTAGAAAGAAGCACAGCTTTCATAAAGAAAGAACCTTTCACAAATAAATGTTTCATAGACATGCACATGAAAAACTCCTCTTATTAATTTACCTTCCTTTCTGAGTTTCAAGGAGTGGACTGTGGACCAGTTTTGCTGGATTCCAATCCCAGCACTATCACTTACACTTACTGCCTGTTACGTAACCTGTGTCTCAATGTCCTTATCTGTAAAATGGACCTAATAGAGTTGTTGTGACTCTTAAATAAGCTAATACAAGTAAAGCACATAAAATAATGCTTGGAATCAGTAAGGGTTCAATAAATATTAGCTATAACTAATTTTATACTTCCTTGTATATTTGTATCTCTAATACATGTGCACTAAATAAATGTTTGCTGAATAAACAAATAATTGAAAAGCTTAATATACATATTGCAGTGACATGAAAGAGCAAAATTTCTAGAGTCTGAATGTCCGTGCTCTGAAGATCACTTTGTGGGATATATTATCTTAAGCAAGTCATATAAACTCCCTGAGCCCATCTGCCCACTTGGTAAAGTAAGGATAATGATGATGGTGGTAGCGGCTACACTTGACTTGATGCTAAGCAATTAATGTACAGGACAAAAGAAGATTACACAACTTTTAAAATGATGTTTAAGGAGTTAATGACAGGGTAAAATGCTTCTTAGACATAACAGAAAATTATACATAAAATATAGTTCATCCTAGTATCACATGACACTAGGAAAAAAAAGAAATATATATATATATATATATATATAATTCATCCATGAAAAACGATAGAGGAAAAAAAAGGTAAAAATAAAACTAAAGAACAAAATATCACCAAAATGTTGAGTCTGCTGTTAATAGAACTGGTACTTATCTTTCCTTTTTTTTAAACTTTAAAAATTTTCTGAATTACATTGACCTCGTGTCTTTGTTTGGGAAAACATATAAGAAAGCATATACAAAACTATCTACTGAAACTGGCCGGGCGTGGTGGCTCACACCTGTGATCCCAGCACTTTGGGAGGCGAAGGTGAAAGGATCACTTGAGGTCAGGAGTTTGAGACCAGCCTAGCCAACATGGTGAATCTAAAATACAAAATATAGCCAGGCATGGTGGCATATGCCTGTAATCCCAGCTATTTGGGAGGCTGAGGCATAAGAACTGCTTGAACCTGGGAGGGGGAGGTTGCAGTGAGCCAAGATCATGCCACTGCACTCCAGCATGGGTGACAGAGTGAGACTCCATCTCAAAAAGCAAAAACCTATATATTAAAACTAAATTTTTAGGATGAGTAGAGTTGGGATATACACATATATATTTTGAAATCTCCTTGAACGATGTCAGATGCATATCCTCTTCATCAACTGCTATGGCGCATCACAGCATTCTAAGCATTACTAAGCATTCTAGTTTTCAAAACATGTTAACATGCTGTATCATTCACTTCATATATTTACATTAATTCTAATTATTTTGAAATATTATAAAGGTTAAGGAGGTAAGACCTAATAAAAATGACAAAATTACAGAACATTGAAATGAAGTGTTACAAATCAATGATCTCACTCCCTCGTTTTCAGATGAGAAAACTGAAGGCTTTTCAAAGGCTGCAACTTGTAAAAATGACTAACATTCCTACTTCTCATTCAGCATTTTTCACTCTCATTTCTTAAACCCTTATGATTAAAAATATGTCAAAATACTTTTGCATGAATTAACAATGTGACATTTTCTATATATTTTAGTTCAATAACGCCTCTTGTAAGATTTTATTTATATAATCAATCATCCATAGCAAAAATGTGGCTTGCAACTCTGCTAAAGACAGCTAAAATTTAGATTAATTTAATAACAAAGTTTGTATATACTAATTAAAACTCTTCAGGCCGGGCGCGGTGTATCATGCCTATAATCTTTGGGATAGCCAAGTCAGGCGGATCACTTGAGGTCAGGAGTTTGAGATCAGCCTGGCCAACAGGGTGAAACCCTGTGTCTGGCAGAAGTACAAAAATTAGCCAGGTGTGGTGGTGTGTGCCTGTAGTCCCAGCTACTTGGGAGACTGAGGCAGAAGAATCATTTGAACCTGGGAGGCTGAGGTTACAGGGAGCCAAGATCATGCCACTGCACTCCAGACTGGGCAACAGAGTAAGACTTCATCTCAAACAAACAAACAAACAACAACAAAAAACTCCTCAGATATATGAACACACATGAACTGTAATGATTTCCTAAGGCCTATCATTTACTACTTTCTTACAGCAAGAACCCACTGCTGTATCAAGCTGGCCCCTCTAGAAGGGCCAGGTAGATAGATGTTCACCCCAATAGAGATTTACTAACCTCCATAATTTGCTCATTTTATTTTACGTGAAGTTTATTCACTCATTCACCAAACTTTTCTGAAAACCTACTGTAGGCTAAACATAAAATTAGTACTGACTCTATAAATAAGTAAATTTGCCTTGATATAAAACTTTAAAAAAAACTTTTGTGAACCAGTGATCTTCAAAGTAGAGTGCATGACTATTTACCTACTCGGAGTAGGGAGAGGAACTGGAAATTCTATTTATATGTTTTATCTCACAAATTTCCATTTGTTTTTGTATGGTTTATAATGCACACAAATATTTGGTACAATTACCAAGGTATATAATTTTGAAATAAATATACCTATAGCGGGGATATGTAGTTAACTTATTTTAACAAATAAAATCAAAAAGTTGGGAGATGATTAATTTTTAAAACATCAGTGACTGTAACTTGCTTATGTTAAATAAAAGTTGTCTCCCCAGGCAGGCATCGTGGCATGCACCTGTCGTCCCAGTTACTTGGAAGGCCGGAACAGGAGGATCGCTTCAGTCCAGACATTTGAGGCTGCAGTGAGCTATCATCGTGCCACCTGCACTTTGCGCTCCACCCTTGGTGACAGAGTAAGATCCCATCTCTTAAAACAAAACTCCAAAAAAAAAGTTGTCTCCTTCATCACTAAAGAAATAGGCCATACTGAAAATTTAGAGAACACAGAAAACTAGAACAGAAAAATATTCCTCATATTCCCACCATCCAAAGACTGCTACTTAAATACTGACATGTAATTGTTTTCTCTTCTGTATTTTCTAAGCATTTTAACTGCAAGTTTATTATATGTAAGATTTTATTCTTGCTTTTGGAAAAAGGCACTTTCTGATTTAAAAATTTCTTTTTTTTTGAGACAGTCTCACTCTGTCACCCAAGCTGGAGTGCAACAGCACGATCTCGGCTCACTGCCACCTCTGCCTCCCGGGTTCAAGTGATTTTCCTGCCTCAGCCTCCCAAGTAGCTGGGATTACAGGCGCACATCACACCTGCCTAATTTTTGTATTTTTAGTAGAGAGGGGGTTTCACCATGTTGATCAGGCTGGTCTTGAACTCCTGACCTCAGGTGATCCAACCACCTCGGCCTCTCAAAGTACTGGGATTACAGGCATGAGCCACCACACCCAGCCATAAAAATGTTTTTGTAAACATTAATTCTAATGGCTCTCCATCATTTCGGCATTGTGATTATATGGCCATTTTATTAGTCCACTGTTGGGCTTTGAGATGACCCGTTTTCCCTGTTAGAGTCATATTGTGAATCATGCTTTTTTGGTACATAGATTTGTTTACTTAGGACATGTCCTTGGAGATGTCCAATGTATGAATGCCTCTAGGGCTCTTGAAACCTAGTGCCAAACCGCTTCACCATATTCCCACGGGAGGTATCTGAGAATGTTGTTTTCTCATTTCTATTACCTGTACTAATTGTCAGTTTAAATTAGCAAACCCATTGTTTTAACTAGGATTTCCTTAACTGCCACATTTCACAGGGCTTTGTTAACCAGCTTAATTTCTCAACTGAGGTTCCTAGTGGGGAAAACATATCACACCGCAGCAATATACTGGATCTAGGTAGAAGAGAGAGACAGGAAAACCGGGTTAAAAAGCCACTATCATAACTCCAGCTATCGAAAATGAAAGACAGGTGCAGGAGGTATAAAGAGATGATAGATTTGAATTGTTTTAGAAGACAGTATCAAAGAATTTAGTCAACAATGGCTCCTAAATGTCTAGGTGCAAAAGCAGAGGTATTTATCTTGTAATTGGATAAAATACACTGTAAATTTACAGGGAAAATACAGAAGTAGATTCAATGAAGTAAAAGATATTTTTAAGAAGAAAAAAATAAATTTGGTTTGGGGACAAATTTAGCTCAGAGTACATGAGCTAATTTCTAAGTATCATGACAGAGGTTCTGGAAAGAGATATATATTTGGGGTTGTTGAGAAATAGGTGTGAATTAAAGGCCAGGTAAATGCATCCCATTAAAAAGGAGGCTGAAGAAAGAAGGCTAAGCCAATCCCAACAAAGAAACTCAGCTGGAAAAAAAGGTGAAGGAGATGGAGAATAGTAACACAAGTTAAGAACTAGGAGAGAATGGTAGTATAGAAGGTATAATTATTATTAAAATGACATTTATGTACAGGTACTCTGTGAGGAGCTATATGTGCATTATTTCATTCAATCCTTAAGAACAATCCTAAAAGATGCAATTACTATCCCCACTTCATAGACATGGAAACCAAGGTTTAGAACACTGGAGCAAGATGGCCAAAGATACAACGCTAGCATGTGGTGGAGCCAGAAGCAGGTTTCCTAAAACGCAGAAGAGTCTGGCAGTTTCGAGTTTGCAAAGACACCAACTAATAGGCAACTGTAAAAACACTGGTGGTCTCTGCCAGGGTGCTACTATGATGGTGAATCAAAGGGTAAATGTCAGGAGAAACAGAAATAAGTAGACTGTAAAACATTCCAATAAGAAGGAATGAAAGAACAGTTGCAGAGGGCAGGGGAATGCTGCAAAAAGGTGTTTGTTGCTGTCATTTTGATTTAAAGATGTCAGTGGTGAGCCTATTTCTGGCCTAACAGAAAATTGTTGGAAAAGTCTACAGATTTGGGGGTAGGAAGGCCAGATCCTGGAGGAAGTAAAACGTGATCAAGTACGTAGAATGCTCTTTCTTCTCTCCTCTGAGAACAGTGGTTCCCAAGGTGTGCTCCTGGAGTTCTGGTATTCTTCTCTGGTAATGAAGCATTGTAACAGTAACAATAAAAATGCCAATTCCCCAACTTTCACCCCAAGTTTCAAATAAGAGTAAGTACACATAGAATTTTCTTCATTTTAAGTTTTTCACCAACAGCACTAATTATGCTTGATCCAGCAACTTGTGTTTTTTTTGTTTTTGTTTTTGAGACAGAGTCTTGCTCTGTCACCCAGGTTGAAGTGCAGTGGCACGATTTCGATTCACTGGAACCTCTGCCTCCCGGGTTCAAGCAATTCTCCTACTTGAGCCTCCCGAGTAGTTGGGATTACAGGCATGTGCCACCATGCCTGGCTAATTTTTTAATATTTTTAGTAGAGATGAGGTTTCACCATATTGGCCAGGCTGAACTCATACTGTCCACTAGTAAAACAATTCCTTGTTTGTACAACGGGATTAAACGTATCAACAAGAATATCACAGTTTCTGATATATCTGTCTCTGAACTAGCAGCATTTATCAAAGTGTGTTCTTTGAGGGATTCCATATTCAGGCCCTTCAGGAGATTCACAGAGTACATTACCATATTAATGCTTTGAGATTCTTACAACAAAACAAAACAAACCATTTAACTTTTTGAGTTCAGTGTTTCCAACCTCTCTAAACATAGAAACCTTTCTTTACGTACTATGACAAATGAAAATCTGAAAAACACTTTAGCAAAAGTTGGCCCAGAAACATCTTAACCACAAATCTAATAAGAAGTGCTTACAGATCATTCTCTGCAAGAGACTCTCTCCTTCTTCTGCACTCAAAGTGCCCACTCTCCAACAATTCACTTGGCAATTCAGCATGCGATTCCTTACAGCTAATACATTTAAGGATTAATTTTTATTTCATTCTTGCTTTTATATTTAAACCTTGTGTCCTCAACTACATTGTGAGTTCCTGACCTTGGGAACTGTGTCTGTTCTTCTGGGTGCTTGGCAATACTACTGACTGGTGCACAGTGAGAAAGAGAAAGCATGTGCAGACACTTCCCGTTTTTATTTGCATTCTGAGCAACTTATTATAAAGCGAAGTTTTGTAAACACCATTTTTCGACTGGCTAACGACACTTAAATTTCATGTTTTTTCACAGTCTACTAGTGTCCACTTTCAGTTACCTCTGGTGGTATGACTTTCCCACTATCCGGCCTGTATTTGAAGCAACAGCACTTCCACAAAATAACTGGGTAACATAGGTTGGGATAATCACTAACACATAGTCTGTTCATACTTCTAGGGCTAGAGAGGAAGGAAGGCTGTCTGGTAACAAGCTCCTGTTATTTCCCAGGATGATCTTTAAAAAACTCACCATAATCCAAGGTAAAATTTCTTAAGCAAGAATCAAAGAAACATGGGCTATGGCAGCACTTGCTAATATTAATGAGTACTAATGGCAACTTGCAGACTCCACACACTTGGACCCCAGCACCTAAAGCAGCATATCCTATGTGGCAACACACCCTGACTCACAGTGGCCAATTATGTTTCTGCTGGAAACACCAATGAAGGCTCTGGCTGTCTTGACCTTGGAGAATTGTTTCCACTTTACAAAAGCAAAAAGTGCAGTTCCTGCAATGGGGGAACAAGGTACCAGCAACGGCTAACCCACTACTGGAATATCACTGATCAATTTCAACCTTTGTTAAGTAAATCACATTTTAAGCATTTAGAATGCTGTAAATTCTAAACTGTTATACCACTATCAAATTTCAAGAATATGCTTACCAACAGTTACATTCTTAAAGAAGCCTCACTCAACTTATAAGAATATATATATTACAAAATAAATGCTTAAATACATACATGAAATCTGAAATCCCCCCTCAGCATGGAACAAAGATCCTCTGCTACATCAGACATGCAGGGATGCAAAGTAGCAACCAATCTTGCATAAAATGGTAGCAAATCCAACCTGCAAAAGTTATATGTGATATGTGTCAAAGGAAAGACATATCAAAAATCATTCATTCTAAAATTTCAACTTTTTCAGATGTATTCACACATTAAAGATTTTAAAACTAATAATCATATAGACATGCCTATTTATTGCATCATAAAAAAGTGTCTGAAAATTCAATGAACCTTCTGAAATTGTATGAATAATCGGGCATTTTCCATTCCATGAATTTATCACACATCTGTAATTTTACTATGTAATTTTGATAAAATATGAAACATCACACACATCAAAAAAAAAACAGTATGTTTAGACATAGCTTAGATTTTTAATCACACAATTACTAAGTAACTGCATATTTATAAATCTCAAGGTAACTTCTTTAGTGCAAGACAAAAGCCTTTTAAGCCATTTCCTTCATTTATCTCAGGTTAAGTCATTTGGAAACCTCAAGGTCTTAAGTAAAAAGGTAATCAACAGGCCAGGAGCGATGGCTCACGCCTGTAATCCCAGCACTTTGGGAGGCCAAGGCAGGCACATCTCGAGGTCAGGAGACAGAGACTATCCTGGCTAACATGGTGAATCCCCATCTCTATATTTTTCATTTATCTCAGAGCAAGTTATTTGAAAATCTCAAGGTCTAAAGTGAAAAGGTAATCAATAGTTGGATGCAGTGGCTCATGCCTGTAATTCCAGTACTATGGGAGGTCAAGTAGGGTGGATCACAAGGTCAGGAGTCAGAGACTATCCTGGCTAACACGGTGAAACCCCATCTCTACTGAAAATACAAAAAATTAACCAGGCATGGTGGCACATGCCTGTAGTCCCAGCTACCTGGGAGGCTGAGGCAGGAGAATCCCTTGAACCCAGGAGGAGGAGGATGCAATGAGCTGTGACCATACCACTGCACTCCAGCCTGGGTGAGAGAGCAAGACTCCATCTTAGTAAATGTGTGTGTGTGTGTGTATCTGCACAGAGAGAGAGACTCCATCTCAGTAAATGTGTGTGTGCGTGTGTGCGTGTGTGTGTGTGTGTGTGTGTGTGTGTGTGTGTGTGTGTGTGTATGGTAATTGGTAACAGAAAAAGCCTTTAGGCAGGCAAAACAATATTACAAAATCCATACACTAATATGTATTTCACTCACTACAGAATCCACTCAGATCCCCTGCCTTTTTTTTTTTATTTTGAGACGGAGTTTTGCTCTTGTTGCCCAGGCTGTAGTGCAACGACACAATCTCGGCTCACTGCAACCTCCACCTCCTGGGCTCAAGCCAGTCTCTTGCCTCAGCTCTTGAATAGCTGGGATTACAGGCATGCATCACCAATCCCAGCTAATTTTGTATTTTTAGTAGAGACGAGGTTTCTCCATGTTGGCCAGGCTGGTCTCAAAACTCCTGACCTCAGGTGATCCGCCTGCCTCGGCCTCCCAAAGTGCTAGGATTACAAGTGTGAGCCATGCACCTGGCCAGTATCTTAATTTGGACAGTAAATGGCAAATATGTGGCACTCACACTGCCATCTTCTTCCACTGTCAAAGCACTCTTTCCCATTACACAGGAATGAAGCTCCAGAATCCTGCTTAGCACAGCACTCCAGGTGGCCACTACTAGTTGGAATCAACACACAACCTAAAATTTATTTTCCATTCCTGCCATAGATGTTATTTTATAAAACCTGATTACTCAATGATTCAACAATCAGCAGATAAGACTCCAAGGATGAGAAGTAGTGAAGAACTGATAAAAGCATCTGTACCGACAGCAGCAAGTAATAGAACTGACAGTGAGAAAAGAAGCTAAAAACTATAAAAATTAGACATAAGAGCTTAAAAACTAGGATAGCTTACAGCCAATTAGAACAGAAACAAATAATCATACAAGTCTTAATTATCGCTAAGTGGAGGCCGGGCACGGTGGCTCACGCTTATAATCCCAGCACTTTGAGAGGCCAAGGCGGGTGGATCACCTGAGGTCAGGAGTTTGAGACCAGCCAGGCCAATATGGTGAAACTCCATCTCTACTAAAAATACAAAAATTAGCCAGGCATGGTGGTGGGTGCCTGTCATCCCAGCTACTCGGGAGACTGAAGGAGGAGAATCACTTGAACCCAGGAAGCGGAAGTTGCAGTGAGCCAAGATCGCGCCATTGCACTCCAGCCTGGGCAACAAGAGGAAACACTATCTCAAAAAAAAAAAGAAAAGAAAAAATGCTGAGTGGATCACTGTACCATACAATAATATGTGATAATGTTTGCTCATCAGGAAAAAGACCGCATGCCATGAAAGGCTTAGAATTAGATCTGGAAAGTTCCTTGGATGGATACATTAACCCTTAGCCAGAAGAGACATAGTGAAGAAAGAAGGATGGAAATAAATTTGAAAGGTATGATTAGGCCGGGCATGGTGGCCTGTAATCCCAGCACTTTGGGATGCCAAGATGGGTGGATCACCTGAGGTCAGTAGTTCAAGACCAGCCTGGCCAACATGGTGAAACTCCCCATGTTTACTAAAAATACAAACTTTAGCTGGGTGTGGTGGCGCATGCCTGTACTGTCAGCTACATGGGAGGCTGAGGCGTGAGAATCACTTGAATCTGGGAGGGAGAGGTTGCAGTGAGCCAAGACCATGCCACTACACTCCAGCCTGGGCCACAGAGTGAGACTCTGTCACAAAAAGGTAAAAAAAATTTATAATAAAGAAGTAAGGTATGGTTAAAGGGAGGAAACTGACAAAATTCATAACTAAAAGCCTAAAAAACATGGTACTTCTCAAAAACTTGGGCTATAATAATTTCTAAGCAAATTAGTTCTTACTAATGTGCTGGTCCCTGTCCTAGGCATCATATATATATTATTCAACTTGTTACACCTAGTAAGAACACTATAAGGTATATATATTACACTCCCATTTCAGAAATAAGGGAACAGATGCTGAGAGAAGTCAGCAATATGGTAGTTTTGCAGTAATATCACAGTAATTTTACACAAATCCTATCTTTCTTTAAACAAACAGCAAAAACTGTAATCCATTACATACAAACATTTAATGCTAAAATTTAAATGTTTATTTAAAGTATTTTTAAGGTTTTATCAAATTAAAGTCTAAGCTACTATCACATGGAAAATGCACTACATATAAGTAGGTCATACCACTCCCTAAAGATAATACAAATATAAAGTGTTTCTGTAAGGTACTCTTTTTTTTTTTCTTGAGATGGAGTCTTGTGCTGTCACTCAGGCTGGAGTGTGGTGGTGCAATCTCAGCTCACTGCAACCTCTGCCTCCTGGGTTCAAGTGATTCTTCTGCCTCAGCCTCCAGAGGAGCTGGGACTACAGGCATGCGCAACCACGCCCGGCTAATTTTTGTATTTTTAGTAGACACGGGAATTCACCATGTTGGCCAGGCTGGTCTCGAACTCCTGACCTCGTGATCCACCTGACCCCTCAAAGTACTGGGATTACAGGCATGAACCACCACAACTGGCCCCTGTAAGGTGCTCTCATAAATATGTAATGATCATCCTAATGTTCCTAGTGTTAAAGAAAAAGAAAAGCCTGGAGCAAACGAACATTTAATGTTCTTTCATAACAAATGAATTTACACTACTATTAAATTTACAAATTTTAGTTTGAATAGTAGGCTCTTCATTCATTTTCCACACCCATTTAACAACAAATAAAGTATCCTTTTTCAGCTCATAATCAATAGCCAAATTCAAATACAGGATTTAAATCTATGTGGAAGCTCTTTTGCTCCCACTGCCACAATTTTGTGTCATTAAAGTACAGGTACAAGAGCAAAGGTAACAAGATGACAAAGCAATGCACTGGGAGTGAGGAGACCCAAGTACAAACTCTACAGGAGCAAACAGCATCTTCATGACCCAGGGACTGGTCCACCCTCTTCCCGCTACCTCCCAGTTTGCCTGCACCAGGCTCACTGGCTCCTCACTGATGCTCTCACTCAGGGGCTCTGCAATGGTCCTTGCCTTGGGCTAGAATATGCTTTTCCTAAACATCCATACTGTTTACTCCCTTCCTAAGGGAAGTTCCAGTCTCCAAGTTCTGACCCTTTCTCAATATTCCAAGGAAATTGCACCTAACATATCCTATCCCTCACAATCCCCTTACCTGCACTATTTTTAAAAATGGAATTTACCACCTAACATAGTAAATAATGTATTTGTTATGGTTAACTCATTTGTTACCCCTCCCCACCAGAATGTTAAGTTCCATGGCAGTTTGCCAGCACTCAAAACAGTGCCTGGAACATAGGCAGGTGCTCAATATACACATTTGTTAGACAAATGAGTATCTCTGGTATCTCACTCTTAAGTACACTGTTAGCATTTAGTCTAAGACATTCTTCCCCATATTAAGGAAGTATCATCTTATTTTTGTAATAATAATATTACATTTTATCAAACAAAAGCTAATTTATCAAATATCTTTTATGCAATTAATAGGACATTCACATACCTGCTTGCTTTCCTACTGATGTTATATATACTAATAGATTTCCCATGTTAGAGTATCCTTCCATTCCTAAGATCAATCTTCTTTGGTTATGCTGGATTCTTTTTAATATACTATGTATTAAATATGATTTGCTAGTGTTTTACTTACAATTTTTATATTGACATTCAAAAGTGACATTGGTCAATGCTTGTGATTTTCCTGCTCCTTCTTCTTATAATTTTTAACATATGAAATAACAAGTTTTCCATGCTCTGGAACAAGTGACATTATTTGTTCCATAAAAGACTAAAAATACTCAGTAAAGCTTTCTAGTCTTACTCTATATAAGATGAAATTAACTGATAACTTTTAACACTTTCTTCCATGATTACTGCTCTATATGGGAATTTTATCTTGAATGAATTTTCAAAATGTGTATTTTTTTCAAAAATATGTTTCACTGAGATTTTCAAGTGGTTTTAAAATGTTTTAAAGCATATCATCCACTCATTTCTTAAACTTTATTTAATGTTCTTTTTCTTTAAAATATATTTTCTACACATTTCTCAATTTTGATTTTTCCCAGAACCAGATCTTGAATTTCTAAACCTAAGTTTTATCTTGGTTGTCTTTTTCAATGTATTTTTTTTTCTTTAAAACATTTTTTATTTTATTATAAAATAACACTTCCAGGATATGGACTTGCTGTGGTAGGAGTATGTAATTTGGCTGTTCAAAAATGCCTGCACTTAAGGCTCAGCATTTAAACATGAATCTTTATATGTAACAAAAATTAAACAATATATTTTCTGTATTAGAGCTAAAATATTTTGGATAATCATAATAAAGAATATGCTTTAAGAACAGGAATAAAAGCTGTTGGGTGCCCCTTGGTACCACCATTTCACAGAAAATCATAGTTATGAACAAGCAGAAGGATGATGCAATCTCTGACATAAGTAAAACCGGGTAAACCACAATAAGTGTGTTCCAGCAGTCTGTCAAGTTATGTGTCCAGGTCTGTTACAGCTACTGAGCAAATGGGTTGTCATGAATAGTTACATCCTTAATGTGTACATCATTAAGAGGTCGATATGTCTTCTCACTGAATGGCAACTTCTCCAACTCATCTAGAGTTTCCAGACCATCTATTACCTTCCCAAATACGGTGTATTTCATGTCCAAATGTGGCTGTTTGCCATAAGTGATGAAGAATGGAGATCCATGAGTGTTTGGGCCATTATTAGCCATAGATACAACACCTCTAACACTGTGATTAAGATATTCACTAAATTAATCCTCAAACTTTTTGCCCCAGATACTGTTACCTCCTCTTCCAGTACCTGTTGGATCTCCCTGTTTGAACCATGAAACCCTTGATATGTCTATAAAACATATAGCCATTGTAGTAGTCACTGGCACAAAGAGCCAAGAAATTCTCACATGTTTTGGGTGTCCTCTCACAAAAGACTTCAATTTTAATGTCATCTACATCTGTAGGCACTGTCATAGACATTTTTCCTTTTAGTGGTTTCAGGAAGGACTACGTAATTTTTCAGAGCCTTACAGCGAGGTCAAAAATAAGTCTTTGGGCTTCACCACTTCGTTTAGCACAGCCGTTGTTAAAACAGGAAAATGCAATTGCACATGCCAGCAGAGGTCTGTTGGTTCAAAATTATAGTTTCTATGGGCAGGCCAGTGGAAGTTGGGGGAGGGACCCAATAGAGATCTTCTACGTATTTTTCAACAAAGTTTGAGATAACACAAGATCAAAAATTCTTAAACTATGTCATTTCACTTTTCTTCTTTTTCCCTTCCTCGTGCTACCTAGTCTAAGATCATTTCACTTTTCTTCTGTTCGGTGGTCTGTCCCTTGCGCTTCACTTTATTTTCTTCTTCCAAGTAGCCCAATCTACTTTGAGACCTTTTCTATGTCCCCCCAAAAAAGGCACATATAGCTATCTTTTTCTTTTCTTTTTTTTGAGACAGAATCTTACTCTGTTGCCCAGGTCGGAGCACAATGGTATAATCTCAGCTCACTGCAACCTCTACCTTCCGGGTTCTCCTGCCTCAGCCTCCTGAGTAGCTAGAACTACAGTTGCCTGAAACAGCGCCCGGCTAATTTTTGTATTTTTAATAGAGACAGGGTTTCACCATGTTGGCCAGGCTGATCCTGAATTCCTAATCTCAAGTGCTCCACTCACCTCGGCTTCCCAAAGTGCTGGGATTACACTCATGGGCCACTGCGCCCAACCAGCTATGCATTTTATAGCAAGACAATTTTGTGCTACCTGTTCAGGCACAGGTCATTGAAGTAACAACACAGGAATGCTTTCATCTTTAATAGGGATTTTTTAAATGAGTTAAGGATTCTCCTCAGAGAGCTTAACTCATTTAAGCTTTTCCAGGTATTTAGTAATTCCAGTATTTGGATTTTTGTTTCTTTTTGAATCAGCCACGTGGAAGTAAAGTTAGATACTCCATTTTTTCGGAATCCTCTACCCCTATAAAAAGGATAGCTGATAAAAAAATATCACCGTGCTCTATTTAAATCTTGAAGTCGTGTGCCTGTTCATCCATTACTTCACAAAACAAAATCCTTTATGTTGTAAATAATCAATTATATAGTTGTTCAAGGCTAGTTCTGCTTAAGAGTGTTTCTGCAAGTTCTACCTTCCTAAGGGTGCACAAGTTCAAGAAAGGGATGGAGTGCAAAATGTCACATCAGTCACATGAAAGTCATTAATAATACAAAATAAAACATTTTAATCCACATAAACTGCAAATCTGTGTTAAAATTTAAGCCAAATGGACATTTCATCTAATTTGAGTGTTCTGAAAAGCAACTGAAAAATAGTTAGATCCTTCCTTTGAAAACTGAATTCCATAATCATATAAGATGGTGACAATTATGTTTACCAACAATTAACCATGAACCACTTTAAAAGAATGCTGTTTTCCCTTAAATCATAAAACCTTGTTTATGTTCTCAAGGACTCCTGCTAAATCACACATTTAAGTATCCTGCTAGCAGTTAATGATCATCAAGTTAGTAAACAGTCACTAACTACAAGTAAGCAGAAACAAGAATGCAGAAACATATATATACACACACACACACACACACACACTCTCTCTCTCTCTTTTGTTATTGAGAGGGGGAAAAAATTCTTACGGGTTTTTATCTCCTAATCAATTGGCTTTCTAAAAGAAATGTCTAGCGCTCTTTTTCTCTTTAAAATCTAAAGAATTTGACTGTTGAAAGCTACTTAATCTTATCTCTGTGATCAAAAATGCCTAGAAAAAAAATGAAGGTGAAAGGACACTGTTACGGTTCAATTAAAGAATATAAAGGATTTCTTCACAGAAAACACTAAAGCAGAAGATGATTCCAAAAAAAAATGAAATATAATAAACAAAAGATTGGGGTTATTTACTGTGAAATCGACAACCAAATGCCTTGTTGACTTTCCACGATGCTGCTGTTTCCAGCACAACAGCGCCACCACGTGGTGAAAAATACTAACAGATTTCCCAAAAACAGAAAATTGAGTGAAGGAGGAGATCCAATCAGAAAATCTCTCACAAAGGTGAAACCTCGTCTTTAAAAAAAAAAAAAAAAAAAAAAAAGGAAGAAAGAAAGAAAGAAAATCTCACAAAAAGTCCAGCAAACTCTCCTAAAAGCTAGATCAGGAAAAGCTGTTGAAGAATTAAGTGCAGCACTTCACCCCCTGAAGAGTATTCTGTTTACGTACATCTAAAGAGCCAACATTTGGCTAAAGCAATACCAAGTGCCTCCACATTTAAAAACTGAGAAAAGAAGAGATTCTCACGTACTTTCCCTGATACTAATTTAAAATTTGGCTTAGGTGAGGAGCCTCCTGGGGTGTTTGGAATGTCTTCTATCTTGATCTGAGTGACAACACGTATGTATGCCTTAGATATAAACACCTCAGGAAGAATAACTAATGGATGTTGGGCTTAATACCTAGGTGATAGGATGATCTGTGCCACAAACCACCACGGTACATGTTTACCTATGCAACAAACTTGCACATGTGCCCCGGAACTTACACTTTAAAAGTTGAAGGAAAAAAAGATATAAACACTTCATGTGAAATCTCAGTTACTTGTGTGTGTATAGCTATGTTACAAATTACCTTTAAAATAAAATGCAAATATCTAAGGGGATTTCTCCATCTCACTGGCGTCCAAATTAATAGGCTAAGAGAGGCCGGGCACAGTGACTTCAGTCTGTAATCCCAGCACTTTGGGAGGCCAAGGTGGGTGGATCATTTGAGGTCAGGAGTTCATGACCAGCCTGGCCAACATGGTGAAACCCCGTCTCTACCAAAAAAAAAAAAAAGGAAAAATTAGCCAGGCATGGTGGTGGTGCACGCCTGTGTTCCCAGCTACTTGGGAGGCTGAGGCAGGAGAATCGTTTAAGCCTAGGAGGCAGAGATTGCAGGGGGCCACGATCACACCACTGCACTCCAGCCTGGGTGACAGAGAAAGACTCTCGTTCAACAACAAAAAAATGGCTAAGAGATACAATGATAGTCTTTTGAGATTTGTTTCATCATTATTTAATTTACAAAGAATGCAACTGAAAGTTAAAACACTGCTTCAGATCAAACCTTTAAGAGCTATAAAGATGAACTATATCAAACTTTAAAAACTGTGCTGCAAATTATACCACCAAACAAGTGAAAAGACAACTCAAATGGAAGAAAATATTTCCAAATTATTTATCTGATAAGAGATGTGGGCCCAGAATATATAAAGAACTCTTATAACTCATTTATAAAAAGACAAATATGGCAGGGCATGGTGGTTCATGCCTGTAATCCCAGCACTTTGGGAGGACAAGGTGGGCAGATCACAAGGTCAGGAGATAGAGACCATCCTGGCCAAGACGGTGAAACCCTATCTCTACTAAAAATACAAAAATTAGCTGGGCATGGTGGTGCAGCCCTGTAATCCCATACTCAGGAGGCTGAGTCAGGAGAATCACTTGAACCCAGGAGGTGGAGGTTGCAGTGAGCCAAAGTCATGCCACTGCACTCCAGCCTGGCAACAGAGTGACTCTGTCTCAAAAAAAAAAAAAAGAAAAAAAGAAAGAAAGAAAAAGAAAAAGAACAGAAAAAGACAAATACAATTTTATTTTATTTTATTTATTGAGATGAAGTCTTACTACAAAGCCCAGGCTGGAGTACAGTGGTGTAATCTCAGCTCCCTGCAACCTCCACCTCCCCGGTTCAAGTGATTCTCCTGCCCCAGTCTCCTGAGTAGCTGGGATTAAAGCCACTCACCACCACACCTGGCTACTTTTCTTTTTTTCCATTTTCAGTAGAGATGGGGTTTCACCATATTGGCCAGGCTGGTCTTGAACTCCTGACCTCAGGTATCTGCCCACCTCAGCCTCCCAAAATGTTGGGATTACAGGCAGGAGTCACCATGCCCAGAGGACAAATACAGTTTTAAAGGGGCAAAGGTTGTGAACAGGTATTTCTCCAAAGAAGATATGCAAATGGCCAATAAGCACATGAAAATATGTTCAACATCATTAGTCATTAGGGAAATACAGTTCTCACGAGGACTGATTCCAAGAACTGCCCCCATATAGATACCAAATTACTTATAATGCCTAATACAATGTAAATGCTATTTAAATACTTTTATGCTGTGTTTATTATTTAAATTTTCTTAGAGACATAGTCTCACTCTGTCACCCAGGCTAGAGTGCAGTGGTAAAATCAAAGGTCACTACAACCTCAAATTCCTGGGCTCAAGTGATTCTCCCACCTTAGCCTCTCAAATAGATGGGACTACAGGTATATGCCCCTAGCCTGGCTTATTTTATTTTTTGTAGAGGATGGGGTCTCACTATGTTGTTCAGGCTGGTCTCAAACTCCTGGCTTCAAGCCATCCTCCTGCCTTGGCCTCTCCACAGCATGCCACAGAGAGGACGAGCATCTGACTAAAGGAGCCCCAAACAGGCTGGGAGAGTGTGGGTGGAGAGTGAGGCCAGGATGCCAAAAGGCCCCCTCTCCCAAAGTGTTCCAGCCTGCCCCAAGTGCCAAAGACTCAGAGGAACTTGTTACCTCTAATACCACTTCACTGCCTATCCAGGAGAATATCCCAGCCTGCATTCTACATTCAATCTCTTTACTCCCCTATATCCCTGCTTGAGGACTATCAGTCATCACTTTCACTGAAAGGAGAGAGAGCTGTGTGAATATACAAGGTCTGGAAGAATAAGAAATAAGATGACAGAGGGCTGGGCGCCGTGGCTCACGCCTGTAATTCTAGCACTTTGGGAGGCTGAGGTGGGTGGATCAACTGAGGTCAGGAGTTCAAGACCAGCCTGGCCATCATGGTGAAACCCCATCTTAAAAAAAAAAAGAAAGAAAGAAATAAGATGACAGAAAACTGACTGGCACTTGATTACTATCTTTCTACTCCAGCCTCCCTAGGGATCAAACGGTCCCTCTCAGGAATATGCCAAATCCTGCAGGTAGGGTAAAAATACACCTGGGAGTGAAGGACAAGAGAAGGCCTGCAAAATGAAAGGCGTTTCTGATCAGTAACAATCTACAGCCAACCAAGAAACATCAACCTGGTCCGAGTTCCTCCCTATTACATCATTTTACAGATCCATAAACAGAGGCCTTGGCTTTCCAAATCCCACAGTAATGAACTTTAGAAAGACTGAAACAGTTTTATTTAAACACTGAAAAGACTAAAGGGAGTACTATTAACACAAGAATGTTTAAAAATCAGAAACCGGAGAGAGATCCAAGATGGCCACTTAGCAACAGCTCAGGATTGTAGCTCCCAGTGAAAGCGCAGAGAGGGAGTGGACGCCGCAATTTCAGACGAATTTTTGTTGCCCACAAACTGGGAGACTCCTGGCAGAAGAGCCACACGGGTCGCCAGCATGACTCTTTTGGCCGGTGCGGCTGTTTTGCCAGTGCCCAGGAGCGGCGCTTCTCAGTGCGGAGTGTATGGGACTGGATGCCCTTTTAGTCAGGCTCGGCTGGTCCCATTCCCACAAGGAGAACAGCAATTGGAAGCGCTGAGGACTGAGAGTTTCACAGCAAGCACAGCCGAACCCGGGAAGACCTAGCTCTGTGGGGAAGGGGCGTCCACTGAAGGAAAACTAAGAAACAGAAAAAACTTCATCACCAA